>JANHGL010015029.1:12278-32776 GCA_024611195.1 Ceyx melanurus | reverse complement strand
ATTTAGTTCTTTGTGCAGTCAAGTAAGCAGCCTGATTTAAAATGCTATAAGCATATAAAATTTGTGATGAAATACAAGAATTCTCCATGCACTCAGAACAATTCTTAGAGGCTAACTGTAAGTAGCCATAATTACAAATGTTGTCCTCAGTTTCTATGTGACAGGTTTAAACATAACATTAGTCACGTGTTTGTAAACTATTTATTAATTACTAAATGTCTATTAAATGTGTAGATTTAATACAATCCGGTTTATATATTTCTCTTGTTGGAAAGGAAATCAAGTATTTTTCAATCTGGCATTCTTCTGGCAAACATAAAACACTTTTCTGCTTAAAATATACACGAAAAATATTTAGAATATAAAAAAAATGCTGGACTCCATTATTGACTCTCTCCTCATTGTAAAGTGGGGGTTTGTCTCTATACTCTTAAGAGAGGTTGTTAGGGTTATTTTTGCCACTGTTTCTGCTTGTAAGATGAAAGTTCCCCAACTGGCAAATAGAAACTATATCTGACACCATTTAACCTGACTAAGTACTGGAGTCAAGACCAAATGATTGCAGACATCGTCTTAACTGTGTATCACAGGAGCTGGCTGACCAAAACACTTCATGAATACATTTAGAAAAGTTACCATTAAAGAGCTCACTTCTACCATCATGCTCAATTTTCAATTAATTTAAGAGGAAAAAGCCCCAAATTTAATTGCTCTTTTGATTCAAGAGTGTTTTTTACCATAGGTAGTCAAAGTGAGACAGTACTTGTGTTGTGAATGGAAATTAACTCAAACACAGATTTCCCTGAATATATTCCTTTCAGGTGAACAACCATCCCTCTTCCCCCTTGGAGGATGGCTTATTTCTTTTTCAGTTATGGCTCATGTTACAAAAGAACTGGGTGTGATATTTACATGCCTCAAGGTAAATGTAATACACATCTAAACAGTTTTGCTGAAAGGTAAATCCTTACCTAACCAAAACAGAAATCACAGACCCTGCAACATATGCTGGATGCTTTTAAGACCCAGAAAATGTCCAGATTTTGGAGGAGTATTCCTTTAGACAAAGAAAAATAATTTTTCTGGACAACTAATAAGTAGTATTAAAAAGCTCATGTTTGTTTTTGGACAAATGTTAAAATACAGATGCTTGAAGCATTGCATGAGAAGGATTTTCTGTACAGTCCTCAAGTTACTAGGGTTTTTATTTGTTTTGGTTTGTTTCTTTTGTTGTGGGTTTGTTGGGTTTTTTTAAATGTTTTATGAGGTTTAATACACATGTTTCAAACAGCAAATGCCTTCCTGAACCCTGAAAATGCTTTTGAAGCAGGACAGGGATAATCTAAGTCCAAGAGAAATAATTTTTTCCTAATTTTAAAGTGAGCTTTGAGAAAATGCTAACCAGCAAGTAACATAATGAGTGCCGATTGTCTAAAATATGTTTGGTACTTAGATCTTTGTGAAAGCTTTATGTAATCAAGGCTCTCACTTGCTACAGTTAACACTGATAATAGTTAACTATTAGTCCTATTTGTTCTGGTATGTTATGCTGTGTTCAAAGCAGCAAGCTTGCTTGCTACAGGGAGCAATTACATGATGGAGAGGAAAGTGACTAGAGACAGAAATAAATATGAAAGCAGGTTGCTGGAACTAATGAGTAATCAAGCAGTATTGGATTTTTTCATGTGAGCTCATTCTACGGTGAGTGTTGAACAGCAAGGAAATTTGTTTCAGATTAGATATCCTTGCCAAGCAGTCTGAAATCCCTCCCTTGTCAATGACATACAAATGAATTTAGCCCAGAATCTTATGGAGCACTATTACTAAATGACCATTGACTTCCCATACTATGTTTTTGTTTTAAGTATTGCTGTGTGAAGACATTAATGAGTAACAAGAAGAAAGAGGTTTCAAGAACCGGATTGAAGTAGTACATGTATTTGAACTAAACAGAGATACTCTTTGTTCACCATGATCATAGTTGTGAGCTCGAGTTTTCAAAGGGTAACAAGAACATACTGAACAGCCCTCACCAAATCTTTCTGAAAATCAGAGTAAACTGATTTTCAGAAACACAATGTGGCGAAAACAGTCCCTCTCTCATTTCTAAATTAGATCTATTGTCCGTCTGAAATCAGCTGCATTGATAGTTGTCTTCCTGACCATAAGGTAAGACTTTACTATTTAATGTGTATGTGATTTATAGCCAATTATAAAAGGCATAACTAAAAAAAGTCTCTGTGCATGAAAGAGAAACTGAAGTTTAAGCTATTTGATTGTTCTGTTTTGTTTTGTTCTGTTGTATTGTGTTTGGTTTTTTGTGTTTGTTTTTTTCTTCCTGACTGATTTAATTATTTTTTCCTGTATTAAATGAAGATCTGCTACTGTTAAGCACTTACTTAACAATTGTGTTGATAATGCATAAGTCATGAAAGAAACAAGGTTATTGTTCCCTAGCTGCATCAGCTTCCATGAAATAAAAAAGAAAAAAGGTCTATTTATATGTATATATAAAAAGCATAAGTAACTCAGTGTAAAAATGAAGCAGTTCTGCTTCATACACACCATTTATACAGTCATTATTCTTACCACAAATGCAACCCAAGGTGTTTAATTTAAGGGGCACAGTGGTAATCACCATATAATAAATAAAAAAGAAAAAAGTCAGATTACCACCTTCTTATTAAAGTCACTGAGCTAAATTCTGTTCAATATACATGTACAATGGGAGCTGCTTCACCATCTGTGAAGATAGGAGATAACCTTCAAAAGGAGAAGATGACAACAAAACCCAGGTGATTATGAAATTACCAATCTGGTTTATAGCTTTCATCTTTGAAGATCGATTCTTCCAAATAATCCCAAATTTTCTCATTTGTCTGCAGATGTATGGACACTGACACAAATACCAGAAGAAAGAAGTAGAATGAAAGAATACAGTATTGATACAGGAGAGAAGCGCTGTCAATCAGATGTGCCAAGCAAGCAGCTTTTGAAGCATAATTAGCTACATTTTGCTTCATGTTGTATTATTGGGAAAGGTAGCTGAGACTATCTGGTGTAAAGATACTGCAGCTGACACATTTTTGATCATGACTGGTGGGAGGCCTTAAATATTGACTTCCTTATGTTCTTTACATTTTGCCAGAGTCATATCTTTTACTAAAGAGCAGAAAATATCTGACAGGAGATAAAGAAAGCAAATAAGCTTGTCATGATCATTAGCTGTGAATTACAGTATGGACAAAGACAATTGAAAAGTGATATCCTTGGGAAAATACAGGAGTGGGGTTTTAGGATGCTTGGTCCTGGAATTTACAAGTATTATTGGTTTAGAAATAGAAGAAGGTTTTTAGCTATTGTTTTCACAGTCCTGACCTTGCATGAGGCTCTTGAGGTCATTAGGAAAAATCGCCTTCTGCAATGGGCAAGTGCATTTACTCAGGTAATAAGTTGTATATATTCCACTGATGAAAACACAATGTTATAGAATTACAGAATCACAGAATGCTTTGGGTTGGAAGGGACCTCTAAAGGTCATCTAGTCAAACCCTCAAGCAGTAAGCAACTAGATCAAGCATCCTCAACTAAATCAGATTTCTCAGAGCCCCATCAAGCCTGATCTTGAATGGATCCAGGGATGGGGCCTCCACCACCTCTCTAGGCAACCTGTTCCAGTGTTCCAGCAGACGCATAGTAAGACTTCTTCCCAATGTCCAATCCAAATCCACTCTTCTCTAGTTTAAATCAATTGCCCATTGGCTTGTGGCTACATGCCTACTTGGTCCTAGCAGCGATACCTAATGGAGCTCATATACTCTGTTCCTGATTGACCCCAGTTCCTATAAGACCATCTTTAATTGTTTAGGTTCTTTGACCCAAAGTACAAATGCTACAGCAGCACAGGGTATCCACTTTTCTGTAGCTGATGTTACTTATACCCTGTTCTGTTACAATTTTTGAGATGCTCATTCTAAGTTAAACTGGAATAAATATAGGCATTATGCATCACAGGATTTACAAGATATTTTAAAACAGAAATATCATAGAAAATTTCTTACATGGACAAGTCAGAAGCTCTCATTCTTTCCACTAATTCACCTTAAAGCAACAATCTGAATGTAGCTATACTTCAAAAACCAAAACAACCAACAAACCAACCAACCCATCCATCAAAAAACTTTTTTAAATATTAAAAAGCAGTCTTTGTTCTGGCCAAATTGTTGAAATAAGACTCTGAAGACATGATAAAAACTGCATCTTGTTCCAAAGATGCTGTCTGATTGGAGGTGACTTGGTTTATAGATTTTTGTCTTTAAATCAGGATAACACTTCCCAACCTCAAGCACCAGTGAGAACAGAAGTGATTATTAATTACTACCTTCTTGAATATTGGGAATCAGAAAGTCAAGTGAAATTTACTGAGATAAAATGCAAAATGCTGAAGTACACAAAACAGCCTAAAGCATTTCTAAACTTCACACAAGTTTTTTCTTGTGTTTACCCTAAACCTCTTGTGCTCCAAATTACTCCCATTGCCTTTTGTCCTGTCATTGGATGACATTGAGAAGAGTCTGGCTGCGTCCTTCCTACACTCACCTTTAACATACTGATAGACATTGATGAGGTCCCCTCTCAGTCTCCTCTTCTCCAGGCTAAAAAGCCCCAGCTCTCTCAGCCTCTCCTCATCCGTGTTGCCAGCCTCATTTTGTACACATGGTTCTGTACACTTACCGCTGTACACAGATGGTAAAGTATACTCAAATTATTGATTTTATTCAACACACAGAATGGTAAATACGATAGTATAAAGTAGAAACATTGCAAAGATTACAACCACAGCTAGATGCAACAATTAAATTAGGGTCTTGTAGTTGCTGATATCACGTAAAAGGAGTCTGAGAATTACTAATGACTAAGATATGTTCTGGGACAGAATTCACTATTACCATTATACACCTGACAACAGTAGTTTCATGTTGGTTCCTAGATGAGACTTTTGATAGTTCAGGATATTACTGAGATCTGTACCCTCATTTCAAAATATGCATACAATTTTCAGACTCTGATGATGCACTGGTACGTATATTCTTTAGTTTGCAGAAGCAAATACTCTTTAATCAAAATACATTTACAATCACCAGATATCATGAATGTATATTTTTAGGTAACTACTCTCATTTTAAAAAGAAAAGAAGACCTAGAATTTTTATATGTATTGTATCTCTGACTAATCTGAAATAGCAGTGTGAGTGTACACAGGAAATAGCTGTAAGGTCATTCTGATGTTCTAATTCAGCTTTTATAGTGGTATAAATCAGAAGTTGTTCTAAGTAAACTAACAACTGAATAGTTTAAAAAAAAACCACTTTTTTGTTTCTTTTGACATAACATTTGTTAAATGGAATTTTGGGAGAAAAAAATACTACTTTCTAATTATTTTCAAATTTTATATAAATTTTACAGAATTTCTTCTGATGAAAAATGGTGATTTATATTTGGAAATATATGGTGGTTTCTCAGTGTTTTACAGGGCATAAGAAAATTAATAGAAGGGGAGGAAAAGAGAGGCAGAACATGTTCAGACTGGTTCTAACAATGGAGTCATGCTAGTCAAATAAAGAATGAAGATTCATGTTTTCTTCTAACTGGAAAGCATGATCATACATAATGTTGTTGTGCTAATGTCAGGTATGCTAGTTTAGAAAAAGGCACCTGAGAAAACATTCTTCATCATTTTCTTTTCTAGAGGTTTAGATAGTACTGTGTCTACTGTTTAGATAGTACTTGTAAGTTTGTATCTTACAAGTGCTGATGCAATATCTCCTTAGTGAAGAGTAGTACCTGTCTCTTTACATATACTGGGGTGGTGCTGCTTCTGTCACTTCACCTCTGATTACTCCAGGATTGGAAAGAATCAGTCACTATGAGTTTAACATCTGCAGGATCCAGATGTGCAGCTCTTGGAATGAGTTTCTTCAGCAGTGACAGCTGGTTACCACTTTCCCTTATTTTTCTCAGCAGATGTGATGTGATGTGATTGTGCTATGTATCACACCAATACTACTCATTTTCACACAATTTTCTTGTAACAGTGGGGAACTGTCTCACTGTGGAATGTTTTGTCACAGAACTCCTGTTTCTTTTGCATGTTTTACCTTCTTTAATGTTGATGAATTTAGCCTTGATTTAGATGAACTGAGGAGAATAAGGTTCATAGTGTAAGTAAATCTTATAGTAGCAACAGGCATAATTCAACCCTCTGCTCTCCTTTTTAAATACAGCAGAATGTTACAGTCAGCTTTCAGATAAACTAACTATGACAATATCTGGAAATGAGAAGACAATTCTTAAAACTTCTGGAACAGTTTGCTAGCAGACTTTAAACCAGAGTTAAACTAATTAAAGTAACACTGGGAAGGAAACTGTTTACTCAGTTATCCTGGAGAATATGGATGGGGATGAAATAGAATAGCCTGTGTAAAAATAAAGGAATAGATAATACAGAGTGATTCTAATTTAGGCTACAAATACAGTTTTGGTACAGCAACACCGGAAAAAAACCCCCAACTTTTAAACTGATTTTTTTTCCATAATAATGACTGAGTAGTATTAACATGAAGAGCAGAGCCCAGAATAGTGTACCCTGTTTATTACTCTGTAGAACTAGGCACTGACTAGTGCAGATAATCTAACTATGAATAATCCAGAATTGACTGCACATGTGTTTATTGTGTAGTCCTTTGTTCAGGTTTATTCCCTTATCACCAACTGTGTTCAATCACATGCAAATCAATAATGAATTGTGTGTAACCATCAAGCATTTTATAAATAAAATGAAACTTAAAATGAAATGTGTTAAGGAAAGATAAAATCTCACCATTTTCTGTTAACAGCAGGGGATGATGTGAGTTTCTCGTCTCCTCAGTAACAGTTCTTATGAGATAGGTGACTGAACTAGCAAGATTGCTGTCTGCAGTTGCTGTTGGAATATGCTCTAGTCTTCTGCATCTCAAGTGCTTCATCCTTAAAATGGGACTGAAAGGGAAAAAATAAATGTGCTTGGACTTTGTAAATACATGACCCTAGATATAATAGGAATACTTGCCATCCATTTTTCTGATGGTCAGCTTTGATTCTCATAGAAGTAATTTCTCTGTGCATCTTTTTTTGATTAGTCTAAAGGAGGAATATTCTGCTTTCCATTTGTATATGGCAAGTGTGTCTCAGATTGCTGGCTGATGGTGTCTCAACTCCAAAGTCCCATATGTATCAAGAAGATGATCAGGGCATGGCTGCCTGCATATAAAAAAACAGTTTCATTTTTTTTTATTGGTTTATGGAAATAATCCCTGAAGTATAAACTCTAAGTTTTTCTTCACATATTGTAGCACAGTGTGTTAGGAAAGAGCAGACAGATAACTTTGATACAAAGACATGAAATTCCACTCTGGTGTCTCACAGGGTTTATTAGAAATAGTTTTTACTTTGTATGGTAAATTTGGCAGCTGCCATCTCTGTTTCCTGATTTCATTTGACTTTATTCATCCTACTTTTTTTTCTGGACCTAAGTCCATAGATTTCTACCACTGCAAAGGTTTGTTCTGTAACTTAAGGATTTTAAGGGTATCCAGATGCCACTGTGTTTTGCAGGAGCATCCATTTGCAACTGACGAAGACCAAAAGCTTAATAAAGGATTTTAAAATAATTTTTTTTTAGCATGTAACTTTAAACTTCATAACTTTAATTTAAACTCTCAAATTACATTCCAGAAGAAAGCTGAGCAGTAAAATCAAGCGGACTAACAATTTAAGGTGTTTTGGTTGTTTTTTTTTTTGTTTGTTTGTTTTTGTTTGTTTGTTTGTTTGTTTTTAGTTCTAGTTGTAAATTTAATTTGTGAGTATTCCCATTTTGCTATCCTTGACCAGCAGATAAGATGTAGATCTCTGGTTTGGTTTTTTTTAATCTGGACAATGTAGTGGATGCCCATTGGCTTCTGACTTGTTACAAAAATAAGATGAATAGAAGAACCTAACCAGGATTTTCCAGTTGAACTGATTCCAAGATGCCACAGGTAGAAGTTAGGTATTTCTGACAACATTGTATATTTTGAAGGTAAAGAGTGCTGAAAAAAAAAAAAAAAAAAAGACTAGTAATAAGTAATTTTTTCCACAACATAAAATCTCTTTTATTGTTAAACTTTTTAAAAGAGTGCAGTAGCAAGGAATGGAAGACTCATTTATATTTTTCTTGATTAACCTTTTAATGATCCAATATAAATTGCTAGTGATCTTTTATTTGCTCTTTTATGAAGTACTGTCTTTCAAAAAAGCTTATACTCTATATTTGGGAAGACATTAAAAAATGCAATATAAAAGGTCATCAGAAACATTAAGAAGTTTAAATTTTGTCATATTAATATTAAACACACAATGTTATCTGAGCCAATCTAAGAGAATGAATTCTGCTTTGCACCACCAATAAACCTGAGACTTCGGCTGATGCATACATTATGTTTCCTTACTTTCCTGTTTTGTAAGGAGAGTGTGTCTATTGGGTAGTAGCAGAAGGGAGTGTTAACATTTCCAGTCCTGTATAAGAGCACTGCTAAGGAAAATAGTTATTTTTATATACAAAATAATTTTCCTACTCCACTCACCATCTCTAAACTCAGCTTTCATGCTCTAGCAAATGTAATAAAGGTACCACAGAACAGAAATACAGTTTGATGCCTTCATCAGCTCATTCTCAAAAGCCCTTGAATATCCAGTAATGTTTTTCTTTCTGTGCAAAATTCTATTAATTTTTCATGTCTCTTTAGTCGTTTGTGTTTTTTTTTCTACAAAGCTTCTACATCTGGAACAAAATAGACCCCCCTAATTTCATTCTTTTACCCTGAACAGGATCATAACCTAAGTTTTTGTAGGAAGAAGCATGTAAGCAATAAAAGGAAGAAATAGGGTCACCCGGGGCTATGAGAGACAGTTCAGATGAGATTCAGAGAAATGCAGTGATAATTTTTGAGAAAATTGGGTGGTGAGACTTCTGCAATACACAATCTGATCAGGACTTGCCTGAAAAAATACCAAAAAGCTACCAGGTTCAGTGCTTTTAAACATATGTAATACAGGAACACTGCTGTCTCGCCTTTTTAACTTGCTTAATAAAGTTCTAGAGTACACACAAACTTTCCTAAAGACTGCCTAATATGTTTTATAGTTGATTCAAGAAAATGGATATTTTTAATGCATATGGTTGAAATTGTCTAGCAAAAATGGTTTTGATATAGAAAAGAGGGAAAAACTGAAAACAGCAAAGGCTCCAAGAACACTCCCAAAGGACAATATTTTTAATGACAGGAAGATTAACATGGGAAAACAAAAGTCACACACTACAGTCACAGCCTTTTTCAGATCTGCTATCAGTTGTTCTAGGATCTAAATTATTTTGGAGATTCATTTTATTTATAAACATGAAAGCAATGGACAGCTTTAAATGAGGGTTGATTGTATGTCAGATTCTTGGCAAACAGAACTGCTGCTCTTGTAGTGTTAGGGATGGAGGGAGGAATACAGTCCTGAAAAGACCTCACTACCACAAAAATTCAAATTGTAGCCCATTTCTGTAAGCATTTTTGTTATATATCTATACTGTCTTTTTAAAAATGCAAAACTCAAAGACTGCACATATACAATGCTATATAGACTGACTTGGTCAATATGCTTTGCTCAGAATATCTGGTATGCTCTATTGTCCTTGCCACAAATTGTGGGAATTCTCTCTCTTCTGTTATAAGCATTTTTCTTTATTTTTTAATAGAAGAACAGCTTTCTTGCTTGCTCTTTTTGTGTGATCATGTTACAGTTAATTCAATTCCACAAGTACTAGTCAAAGCGAAATGACACAATGTACTTACCAAAATAGCTGGGGACTACACTGTCTCTCATTATTGACAAAATTTTCATTACAAGAGGACTCCAGTTCTGATTTACTACAAGAGACAGACTGGCAGAGGGCAGTAAGTGTTGGCTTGTGTCTCTGCTTCTTCTCCAAATGCAGTTTGGCTTAGGCCATAACATGCGCAGACAGCAAGCACCAAAACCAAAGACACAGAAAGAACCCAATCTCAGCACAGATAAGTTTAAAATAGTAGTATAATTAAAAGAGAAAATAATATTTAGCAGACATCTAACACAGAGTTGTTTACTCTGGCATGAACCTTGGACTAATGAAGAAATTGTATTTGGCACTGCACTCAACAACAATGGCTGCACTGTAGCCTGCATGGTTTATACATTTGCCTAGTGCTTTACTTGGGACAAAGAATTCAAAACAGAGTCAATGTAGAAAAATTAAATGAATAAGTTTACTGTAATATAAATACACTTGCACATTGCTGCAGATGTTATTCATTGCCAAGTGCTGCCACATAGTTATGCTATGAGCTTCATAATATTTTAATGAGCTTTTACCTTAAATAGCAGTGAAAATGGAACAATAAGAAGCTCTGAAAGAGTAAAAAGGTTGGGAAGTGGGGAAGTTGTTAGGTGTTTTCTTTTTGGAAAGGACTGTCTTAGGGAAAACCACATAACTTACACTGGAAGACATCAGGATTGAAATTATATATGAGTTTAGTGAAGCCAAATCAACAATTCATGAGTAGTCAGCAAAATAATATGATTACTCATTAATGATTCATTAATTCATTTTCTGCATAGTACGTTTGTGCTAAAAGAAATTAAGAAAAAATACTAGTGTAACTCAGGTTGGGTTAATTTCTTAATGCTGGGGAACACTTAAGTGACACTGTGACAATAGTGTTGTTAAAATACTGTGCTAGTTAAGAATGAAAATAATAAAACATTCAATATTTCTGGTAAATGTCATGGTGATCTAAGCATTGTTATACATATATTAAAAATCATTTGGGATGCATGTCAAGGCATGCTTTTTTGTCCTAAAAGAAAAGCAAACCACAAAATGCAAACCCAGCTTGACTAGGGATAATTCCAGAAAAAAACTGGAAAACTTTTATAATTACATTAATGGTCATAATTTTAATTCTAATTATTTATTAAAATGATCCATTCTGCCTGGATTTGACATGCCACCAGCTACCTGAGCAAATAAAAAAAATAAACCCTCCACCTCCTCCCACCCAAAGCAGTGTAATCCACTTGGATTTCATTTCCACATACCCTCCATTATGAGGTGCTTTCACAGACCTCTCTGTACCTCCTACTGAGCCATTTTTAAGCACAGGAAATCTTCTTTTTGTTTGGGTCTTGTCCCAGTGGATCCGTGGGATTCTTGCAGTTGATTTCACTGGAAGCCCTTTCTCCTGACAAGGGATGGGATAAGCAGGCAGGCAGCAGCAGAGTGGGCACAGTGTCTGTCTGTCAGGGGTCTTTGTCAGTAATCCTCCCACCCCTGGCTGTCCTCTGTCAGGGGAAGGGACCAGAGGTCCCTGGGTGTCTGCAGGAGGAAGTCAGGGGAGTCACAGCCTTGATCTGCTTCAGCTGCTGGAAGTGACCATGATGACTGAACATGAGAACGAAATCCAAGTGGATTATTGTGATGCAATACTGCAATTGAGATGATATTGATTGAACTGGTTGAATTCTCACTTTATCTTGGGGTAGCCTATGTCCTTCTCTCAGTCTGCTCTGCTCTGATTCTGTGCCAAATCAGAGGATAGCAGCACTAACTGTTCAGAGATTATCTGGCAAAGTCTTCCCTGCATCTTATTTCCTGAAATTGTCCCTGAAATGACTGGTGAGTAGGGCTGTACCAATTTTGCTTTTATATGCTTTCAAATCTCACACGGGATATATGGAATGGAAAAGTGGTTTGACTTGTAAAGTTTATATTTCTACAGTAATAACTGTACTGTTTGGAGTTTCTTCCCTTCTGTAGGCAATTTGCAGGTATTCAGAGATGCATAAAAGTGAGAGATTTCCTGGACTGGAAGCTCTATGATGTATCTCATATGCCATCAGGTGATCCAGATGTTCTAACATCTGTGAATAAAACTCCCACCTGGAGTACGGAAAAACTCAAACCTGGAATATGGAATACTGTCCTGTCCTCTTCATCCCACATGGAAGCACCTGAAGGAAAAGAACATTTAACTTTTCTGTACACAGAATTTATACATCACACACCAAATTTGCCAAACTGGTTTATTTGTTCACAAATTCCAATTGATATGTGCAGGAACATATCCTGAACAAAGAGGTGAAGGTTTGACGAATAATGAAACTAAGATTTGCCTGTACATTTAATCCATTTTATTAACAGTGGAAAAGCAGGCAGTAAAATTACTTGTAAAAGAAGTTGTAGAAAGCAAGGAGTAGAGAAGTGGGCAAGAAAAGATTGCTAAATAAAGATTATTTTCAAACTCTGTTTCTATTCATCCCTATTTTCTTTATTCACTTATGTCTTGAGGAAATTCTGATTTGTTCTGAGATGCCATTCAAGATGAAAACGAAACTGATAAGAAATTAATTCAGCATAAATTTATATAAATCAGTAGAATGATACACAATTTCTGCTACCTGGCAAAAGTTAGTCTTGGGATCCACCTCTTGGAACATTTTAATCCCACCCATTAAACTGTTAAAAAGCACACATGCAGCAAATACTTCAGCAGAATGCTGAATTGAACTTGCAATCTCTTTACTGAGAATTTTGATGCTATTTTTTGATCAAACAATTCAAAAAGATAATCTCTCTATGCTATTCAGTATATCTACTGTCTACTACAGGCTATTCAGTATATATTGAAACCTAATTGAGCAAAAGAGTAATGTTTGCTGTTCTACATACAAATTCACTAGTCAGAATTTGTATGTAGACAATTAGTCAGAAATTGTACCAGACAATGTAAACAACATTAAAGGCAGCAATTATAAGATAAGCACTGACAGCATTTTTATGTGAAGGGGTGTAAGTACACAGAAGTAAACCTACTGTCTGGTGACTGTTGAGAAGCTAGATTCCATACCAGTTAGGATTTAATGTTTATTATTAAGATAATAAGCATATCTTAAAATGGCAGTTATAAAATGGCAAACACAACCAATAGTAAAGTTGTAATTGTATTTAGTAAGTCAGTAATATTTTCTCCCTCAGAAATAAAGTGGCTGAATGAGAGCAACATCACTACCTTCTCAAGAATCTCTACAGACATATTTCACCCTGAAAATGAAGTCATTCCTGGGATATGGCAGTATGAATTAGGAGGAATTATAAAAGGAAAACACAACTGAAAGTTAAGAGAATAATACCACTGAAAAAAAATTGTAAATGCTCCATACAGAAGACATCACAACAATCTAGAGGCTGTATTTCTACTCTATATACAATAAATTAACTACAATTCACATACAGGGTATGTGAATCTATAGACATTAAGCCCATAATGCACAACCATATCTCTGAGCTGCCATGCCAAGCACTGCAGAAATACAATTTGATCATGACAAACAGTGTAGTAATACAGTTTGAGTAGATGCTCCAGAAGGCATAGCACCACAAATGCTCTTGTATCTGTGAGCCGCTACAAAATAACACATTTGTCATTTTGGGGAACCATGTTTTCATAAGAACTCATGACAGCAAATCAGCACAGTCTATTATTAGGAATTTTTCTCCTGCATAAATTCTGAGAAGTTTGAAATTGGAAGCTAAACTGAGGAAATACAGATTAGGTCATCCACATTTGGCCAGAGGAGTTGGAGAGCAAACATGGCTCAGCTACAGCAGCCTTTGGCCGAGCATTTTCACTGCAGTTAGTGTGAAGTGGTATTACCATCTTGCAAGCTATATCATGGTCCTTCTGTTTGTGACAGACTTGCAACACAAGACCAATGTTAGCATTTGGATAAACAAATGGAACACATTTCAGGAAGGAGAAAATCTCTAACTGCCCCTCATTTAAACATGCCTTCTCTGAAGTGATGCTTTCAAAAATATTCCATGTCTCTGGGAAAGAGTTTGAGATTCATTTCAAAATATTGGTGTCTAGGTATTCCTTTCCTAAAATTCCACTGCAGTCTTTTAATGTGCTCTACATCACCCAGTATTTTACTTAATGGACCATTAGAAATTCCAGATTAAATTTATTTTCTTGTTGCCATTTGAAAATCTCTGGCACATGTTTTAAAATCCCCTAACAGTTTATACATTTTACACCTAAATTCAGGGCTGCTAGTAGTAATACTTTAAAATAATAAACATTTTGGTTATGTTTATTGTTATCTAGGTCATGCTGAAATAATTTATCTTGTTTGATCCCAGTATGCCATTTTTTTGTATAAATTTATTCCAATGAAGCTTAGAAGTAATAGTATAAGAAGAAAGATTTTGTAGATAAGAAAAAAAAAACAAAGGATGGTATGGTAAGTGTCCAAAGACAGGTAAATGGAGTTAGAAGCAAGGGAAAAGGTTGAAGAAATCGGTTTCATTTAGTTTGAAAACCCAAGGAAGTTGAGATACAGTAAAAATCTTTCAGCATATAAACTGTTTTACAAAAAAGCTGTAAAGGACTACCCTGGTAGTCCTTTCTGTGGATTCTTTTCCTTATTTTTTTCAGATGTGTGAGTGTAAACTAACATGGAACATCAGGAAAAGCTTTCTTAAATACAAAGAGATGACCAAAACAGGGATTATGTAGAAGTTATAAAATATACTGTGTTTTAAGAATGGGCTGAATGACATCTGTTGAAAATGTTTTCAATATACATATTCTGTCTGTGAAAGAAGCTGGTCCTAAAGATATGGCAGTGGTTTTGTAGCCTACCATTTCTAAAGTTGTTCAAAATCTGGTTTTGATCTCTTTGTCCATGCTTGTTTTGTTTTCTAACACTGCAGAAACTGTTTGGATGAAAATAGAATTGTGAGGACCTCTTGTAATTCTTAGTCCTCAGACTCACAGACAGACCCATGTCTATCTTATACACATATATATAAAGGTGCAAATACCAAACCAAAACACAACATAACAACAAAAGAAAAACAAATAATCAAAACAAGCAAAAAGCCACCCCAAAACAAACAAACAAACAAACAAACAAGAATACACTTCTTTTCTCGCTAGAAAAAATATTATTATCTAGTTTTTTATATATTAGCTATTTTACCTGTTTTCAACTTGGAAGAAGGTCTGGATGTGACTATCTCACTAGAGAAAACAAGAGGAAGGCAAACAAGAAAACATGAAAGCATTAAAAATGCAACAACAACTACTGCTTGTTTTCTGTCTTGATCAATCCCTCTGTCTTTCTGTGTTTGAGAATTCCCAGGGCTCTGGCACTTCTCATGATCTTTCTGAATATCCAGATATAACTATAAAATTTGCTATAGCAGAATGGCATCAGCCTTGTTCAGCCTTGATGAGGTTTTGATGTCCCAAAATAATTTAAAGTCATTTCAGACTTTGATTCCCTTCCTTCATGGGAACCTCGGATAGAATGGGACCTCTGCCTCAGGTTACGGAAGATACCAACATAGTGAACTTTGCAGCTCCTGACAGTGGCCAGCCTTTGGACAGTGTATAATAGTCATATCTTAATGAGAGATGCTGAAGATATGTCTTCTGGATGGTGACATTAATTTCACTGAAGATCAAAATTTTCCTTTATGAAAAATAGGTCAGTGAGACATCTGTATAAGAAAGAAACTTAATGATTACACTGCAGTATACTGCTATGTGACTGGTGTCATTTAACACTTCTTACCTTTCCACTCAAATATTTCCAGCCACTTTGAAAGCTCAAAGTTAATTTCATTATTAAAGTTCCTAGCTGCACATTGACTTAGATGTCAGGATTGTTTTGAGATCTGATGTTTCAGTTAATCTTACTCTTATGCAAGAATCACATCTCCTAGTGCTGTACCCAGAGTTGCCTATAATGCTGGCTATCTGCTGACCAGATAGAGAAATTAGGGTCACAGTAACCTTTAACTACACTCTTCAAACTCATCACATACTTACTGATCATGTTACTTTTTTTCCTACATGGGCAAATTAAGGCATGGATAAATGAAGTATATTTCCATGAAATGCTTCAGTGACTGATAGCTGGGGACAGGGACAGAGGGAGATCTTGTAACTTCTCTCTTTATACATTGTATGCCACCCCTGTCATCAACATTAAATGTTTTGTGGTTAATCTGTAAGTCAAGTTGTAAAGAAAGAATTATAAAAGAACACACTACTTTGGCAAATTTCACAGGAAGATACGTAACTACAAGGTGGTAAAGAGGCACTGTTTAAATCTTGGCAAAGAACTGAGTGAACTGGAAATTGTTAACCACAGACTTTTTGCTTCAACGTTGTCACAGAAATATCACTATCCCCTCCAGTGCTTGTTCTATGCAAATAACTGTGTGACATTACAGTAGTAACAGTAATTTAAAAAAAAAATTGGCTAGGCTTCTTCATAGTATATTAAAAAAATTATCTATGCACATTCACCATCAATTTCATCCCAGTGGCATTGCTTAGCATAGGCAACATTAAGATTAGGAGCTATTTTGCATAAATAGGATGACAAGTCAACACAGTTGGGGGTGTTTTTATTGGCAATATAACTGGTGTTAAATTAATGGGTATTTAAATGACACTTAAACAATTTAGAGTCCAATCAAAAAAAACTCTTGGCTTCAAAATATTCTAATATTAATGCAAAACTCAATTTTAGGCTTCTGTTCAACTCATGGCTTTGTAGCAAGCAATCACTTTCACTTTAAGTTCATTGCCTCGCTGAGAACTATTCCATCTCACTGTGGGAGCAGAGTATCAGGTATGTGGTCTCTGATCCTCTTCATAAGGATTTTCAATGCACAGTCCAATTGAAAAGCATGCCACAACTTCCACAACCCTAATTCATAAGAATAATAATGAATTGAAAGGCTGCATCCAGGGCTTTCAGTACACAAAATATACCTACTGAAGTATCAGCACTGTTTTGTTCCCTCCTGCAATAAATTATTTGTACCCAGAAACAAAAAGCTCTAACTTTAAATTTTATGCCCTCCTTAAAAGACCTGTTGTGCACTAATCTACCAGCAAACTTTATTTCTTAGGGTTTGGTTGGGTTTTTTTTCCCCAACATATAGGACAGATTATTCAGAAGGCTTGATTTCATATACCTATTCTGCCTGCTGGTAAGGAGACAGCATGCTACAGTACTGAGAGACAGGCACTTTGCTTGCAGTGTTGTGTGCTGTGCCTTCCAGGGGCCCCTGTGCTTTCAGGTTAGTGGAACAAGCCTGGGGAGTTAATGGTGGTATCAGCTGTGGAGTCAGCTGTTTTGCCCACCCTCAGTTCCAGAGGAAATGTGCTGCAAATGTTTAAGTGTTTTTCTTCTTCTTTTTTTTTTTTCTTTTTTCCCTCACAATAGAATGTGAATGAGGCATAAAGTAGAAAGATTTGGATCATCAAAGAGAGATGTTTCACAGCAAGCCCTGATATTTTTCCTTTTTTTTTTTTTTTTCTTCTCAGTGATTGAATATATATTGCAGCCTCCAATTGTTCAGAAGTCATTTTATTCTGGTAATGTGTATATTTGAAGATTCTGTTGGTGGATTTATTTAATCTTCAATTATTGCTTTATTTACTTATCTGATTGATTGATTGATTGATGAGCCAGCATACCTCAGGCAGCAGAGGCCCTGTTTCTACTTCTTTCAAAAGAAGTGAATTGTTAACAGACAGGGGTTTCACACTCTGTCAGACATTCCTTATTTTTCTGTGTTTATAGTAAGTTCCTGTTGGCCCATATATAGTTCCTGTCAGGCCACATACAGTACTTTTCACTGCCTATCTGCTGAAAGGGAAACCCACACCAGGCAGTTGTGAACTACGACAGACATTGAGTGATACAATACTGCAAAATGCTGTGGAACATAAGCCAGAGTAGGTGCTCAGAGGATGTTGCTCTCAAACAGCACTTTACTAAAAGTAGCAGGACTCTTCCATGACCATGGGAATTAACATAATCACATCTGGTATCACTCGAGACAAGAAATCTATAGGCACAATGTGGACTACAGTGTGATATAGTAAAATGGAGATTTCACTTGCCTACTGCTTTATGCATCTATTTAGCTCATTTTAATGTTGAACTTCATATCCCCTGTTGAAAGAGTCATCAATCTCTGGGAATAGGAGTCAGGAAGATATTAGCAGGTGCTTATACGTACTACCACATGGTCTTTCTCTGCTCCTCCATCCTTCCTTAGCACAGCCTTCACTACCATTACTTTATCTAATTACCTTATATCCCAGCATCTTGTGGTGGATCATAATGTATTTCTAAGGGGAAGGGCTTTGTAAAATCTGCATGGGACTGTACCTGTGCAAATGTTAAAGGTACAGATTCAGGTGGCCCCATTTCTATCTTTCTTCCCAAGGCTGACAGTTCCAGCTGGCTGAACACCTCTGTGGGTGAAAATTAGAGCAAACGAACCAGGATACGGAGCTTTGAATAGAATCTCATCCTTTGCCTTAGAAAAGCCTAGGATTACTTTACTGTTGTTGTTTGATCTTTAAAGTGTTTTACAAACATGACTAAGCAAGTTTCACAATCCTCTGCAAAACAGGTCAAAGGCCATTTCATAAATGGGATGCAGTTGAGAAACCAGCAACAGAAAAAAATACTTTTAGATGAGGAAGAGATTCACAGATCCATTTTGATACTGTGCTTCCCTTCATTCAACATAATGGAAGAACAAAAAGCAGCACAGCTGATGGTGTGCACTAAAGTGCACATTATTTGATTCAATTCAGATTCTAAACAGCTGGTCCCCTGCAAATTAGGGAAAGAATTTGAGTGCTCACGAATCAGTAACCACTGCTTCTCATCAAGCTGTCTTTGTAACTGGTTGGGCACCTTGCTGTACAGATAGGTATCATATCAGTATGGGATGTAGTATACTAATGATGAGGTAATATTCCTGTGTGGAAGCATCTACTCTCACAGATGTGTTTGTATAAAGATTTATAATATCATCATGCAGATGCTAAAACTAAATTTTTTTTTTTTTTTTACGTGCTAAATAAATGTACTCTAGACTCTCAGTTTTCATCAGAAATATTAAAAACTTGTCTTATGGCTGGAAGGATAAATTTTGAATTATGATTATAACAAGGGCCTGAGTCTGCAGCTAACCTTATACATAGCTCTAAGACAATTCGAATTGCTTCCATTGCTGTCACAATTATTTTAATTCAAAATACTACTGGTGGTTCTTTAATTGTTGAAATTACTTAGAGAATCACTGATAGTTTAACAGAGCTACAAAGCATGTGGTTACCTGTGCTACTGGTATTGAAAAGGGGACCACTGCAGAATTCAAATTTTTAATTCTAACAATATCAAAATCCAACATAGAAAATAATGAACCATTGTAATTAGTTCCTTTTTCAGTACCTGGAAATTTATCCCAATTCCAAAGTCTTTCCAAGGACAAGAAGCCCAACAAATGCCAGAGGGTTTTTTCACCACCCAAGTACATGTGGCCTATTTAAAACCAACTGCAATCCTTCTACTGCCCAAGATTCACTGGCACATCAGTACATGTACACAGAAATGAAGAAAAAAAAGTAGTATTATGAGATATCAGCTATTTCAGTGATAGTACAGCACCCTGAAAGAAAAGTGGTGAGGATGATAGCAACAGAATAGATATTCCTGAAGTATTACAGGATTCTTACCAGATTATTCAGATCTAGTACACACACACACACACACAAAAAAAGTCATAAAGATTCTGAGTACACCCAGAGTCCTGCAGAAGTGTTCTGAAGCCATAATAACATACAGCAAAAGACCATCAAGTAGTTACTAGAATGTTTTCCCTATAAAGAGCCTGCTTTACTATATATAATAAGTTATTATAATAAGCATGGCACCCTCACAGAAATTGTATCAAAACAAAGACCTAAATATTCCTCAATGTAAAAAAAAAACGAGGCAGCAACTAATATGTCACAAAATAAAAATATTTTTAATTTTATATGCAAGTTTTGCCTTTTGGCAAATTAGATGAGGTAAGTTATGCCATTATTCAAATATACCATTTGAAGTTTTAAAGATCCATAAATTGCCTTTTGATACTAGTTCTGTGCCTGGGGTATTTTACATAGAGTAATTTCACAGAGTTTTGAAGGATTACATGGTCCTGACAGTGTAATGAATGATGATTAAATCTGGATAATGAATGATACTAAATAAGAAAACCTATAGAAGATGATTATAAAGATAATGGAAATCTGAATTTTAAAAAGTCTAAAAATCAGTTTAACAGGCATTACAACTATTAAACATACAAAGAGATCATGGATGGCTATGTCCTTTTTAGGAAGGATAGGCTGGCAAGACGAGAGGGTGGAGTTGCTCTCTATGTGAGAAAGCAATTAGAATGTATAGAGCTCTGCCTGGGGGACAGTGAGGAGCAGGTTGAAAGCTTGTGGGTAAAGATCAAAGGT
>JANHGL010015028.1:3638-53594 GCA_024611195.1 Ceyx melanurus | reverse complement strand
ATGATTCCATACAATACGTTTGCAGGGCTGGTGCAGTGGAAGGACTTAGATGACTGCCTGGAGAAGCTGGAAGAGTGTAGGGAGATGCATACAAATGTGGTAGTCCTTCAGATGATCTGTCAGCACCTTCTACAGTCCCCCAGGCTTGAACAAACAGAGTAGGATAAAAATGCTACCAAACCAGAATGGTAGCAAGGCAGTCTGTAAGAAGAGCTGATATCTTTTATTAGATCAATGAAATGCTGAAGGAAAATGTAACAGTTAAAAAAAACAAAACAACACAACACCACCACCCAAGACAAAACTTCAGGTATGGAAGCCCCTCCCAAGGCCAGCAAGAGGAGCTAAAGATAGAACCAGTGTGGTAGCACTTTCACATCTGTGTTACAATAGGGATGGAGAATTAGACCCATTGCCAGAGCAGAGGGGATAGAGGACGTTTAAACCCAGTTACGTAACGGGTACAGGTTAAAGAACATGCTGTCACTGCCACAGCTGGGGCCCGTAGGGTGCTCTTCCTCACTCCTGTCTCCTTCACTCGCCCATGGAGGCAGTGGGAGCTGGAGAGGGAGGCAGGGCCCACTCTGAGGTGCAGGGTGGGGAGGCAGGAGGCAGCTGTGGCTGTAGGACAGCAAGGATTCCTCCTTGCAGCATCCATCCCCCAAAGGGCCAGCAATGGGCCTGAAGGAGTCGTGGCCACCCTTTGCAACGGGCAAGATGTGCTGGATGTCAGGGTGGGTGCAGTGCTGGGAGGAAGGGGCAGAACAGGGCAGGTTGATGGCATGGCCACTCCAAGGCCTCTCGGTGCTGGGGGGTCTCCTGAGGGCCAGGCTTCTGCTCCAGGTCAGAGCCTCTTGGCAGCCCCCATCCTCCCCGGCTGCCCTTGGGCATGGCGGCCTCCCTGAGCAGCTGCCTAACGTCAGGTCCTGGGAGCTTTTGCTTAAACATTTCCCCAAATTAGCAGGTGGAGTGTAAGTGTCCGACTTGGAAAGAAGCAAAGGCAAAGTCTCCCATGTCGGCAGTGCACCTGTCAGAGACTTGGGAAAGCAAAGCACAGTTTAGTACAACAAGGTGTAGTCTTGCAGCGTGAAATAAAGCCCATCCTCTGTGAGACCATCCTCTGTGAAGCCATCCCACTAATACAGTTAACAGATGCTGTAGCAGAGCCTCCTTGTAGGGCAGCTCTACTTTAGGGGCAAACTGAACAGGGATCCCAGATCACAGGTCCAAGTTTGCTTCACCAGTTTTTGCCTAAAACCTCTTTTGCACTAATATAATTGGTAGACCTTGCATTCACAGCCCTCCAGGCCAACTGCCAGCATACATTGAAGAAGCACCTGAACATTTTGTTATGCTAACACATTTGACATCACAGATTTCTTTCTTTCTTTCTATGGAGTTTGGAAAAGAGAAGTATGATTTTTTAAAAACTGTTTGTTTTGAAGTCGTCTTTTCATTATAATAATAATGGTTTTGTTTCATCATTCATTCAGGACTACATATATTTCTAAAAAAAATAAATTTTCCTGTCTTTACTTTTTTTTTTACCCTGCAAACAGAAATTTCATGTAGGGAGGGAGCAACAGATATGAATTATTCTTCTGGTTCTTTTGTTTTGGATATTTCACAAGTTCTTTAATTGCCCTAATTACTGGAGTACAATTTTGCAAACTTTCATTCTTTTCAGAACACTCATTCTGTGCTATCATTTCTGATGAGTACTTACAGGTCCCTCTTCTTTGTAATTCTGCTTTTGCATCCATTTAATTATAGTAGTGACTGCCAGAGAATCAAATCTCTTCTCAGTTGTTCTCCATGAGAAGAAATTCCAACAAGCCGAGGTAGTACCCAGCCCAGTTGCAGCTGAAGATCCACCAACACCATAGAGAAAACATCCCATGTATCCCTTGCTCTATTTTGGGCTCATACATGGGGTGGTGCAAGCAATACTATAAGTCAAATCCAATTAAAACCTTCTAATATTCTTCAGTGTCAGTACTGATTAGATTAAATATCTAATTTATTCCCTGATTTATCTGTAAATAATTTCTGGAGTGGCACTAACAACGAATTTTCTGGATTTTTTTTCCAAATGCAACTCTTGCATTTTAAAAAATGAATGAGCTGGGACTCTAAAACCATGTCCATGCTGTTAAATAAAATAAGGCCAAGGACGGTCACTGGTAACATGGACCAAACTGCATGGCCTGGCAGTGTCTACACTACATCCTGGCCTTGGGTAGCCTCTGAATCTGAGGTGCAATGATGTAAGGGTTGTGTTGCAGCTCACCAAGGACTATTTTTCACAGTATTAGGTTGAGATTCTTACTGGCTGTAACATAATGGCATGTAAGAGCACAGATAATCTCAAAGCCATCTGTATACAGCGAAGAGACCCAATCTTGTTTCAGCTTTGTCCAAAACCTGCCAGGGAATGTCCCTGGCACATGCTGTCCTCCTGACCCATTCCAGGGCATTTTGTCTGTGAGCACGAGTTAGCACTGGTTGAATCCATGTCAGGGACCATGTGAATAGTGATGCAACTGGGCCTGTCCTCCAGCCCTACTTTGTCTACCAGTATAGATGCCTTGGTGCCACCAGACCCAAAGAGGCTCCAGTGGTGGGGTACTGGCAGTGGATGTCAGTGTTAAGCAGAGCAGGGTGCTCAGGACAGCTCTGCTCCTTCTTGGCCTCATCACGGGGAGACAGAATGTGGAGGTGTAAAGCTTGCTCCCACCCAGAGCCAAAGCCCAGATAGCCTCCACTATGCCTTAAACTGACCCCACAATTTCATTGATCAATAATAAGAGTTACCTTAATCTCCTGGATTCTTTTTAATCTTGGAGAAGATGGAGAAAAAGCTGTCTGTGCTTTTTGGATTGATCTTCTTGCTTCTGCTTCTAGTTTTGTTTCTGGACGTGGATGGTCATGAGCTCCTTTGGACTTCAGAAAGGAATTATGATATGTTATAGTTATGTATAAGTTACAAAGAAGCTTGTTACTAATCTTAAGGGAGCAGAATTTATATCACAGGCCAAACACACACAAGTTCTGATTTAGCTTTGTATTTAATAAGACAGTTAATGTAAGCTCAAGAAAAAATATCTCTCAGATGAAGTGTGATGGGGTAGAAATTCTCTGAAATCATCAAACCATTGCACCACATTGATATGCAGAGGAGACTTCCCACACTAGAGCCCAGGTGAAGCCACAAGATCTTCTGCAGGCTGGCTACATGCCCCTGCAGTTACTTTCTTTCTTACCACACTTTAGACATATTTATCAGAACATTAATTTCCTTTAGCTTCCAGAGAGAATTATTTTTATTTAACCTGTACAAAAGGGAAAGGTTGTAAAACTGGACACAGTTCAGTGGTTATGGTACTAAAGTAGAACTACAACTTCCAGAATAGAGTACCCATTATTTAAACACCTGAATACACTGTTTTCCAGATACAGGTGACACCTAATGCAGAGATGGCATTTTCCATGTCCTTTGATCACAGTCATTCCCTGCTCTTGGATAATCTCATTCTTACACGTGGTGCTTGGAGAAGAGGCTGTTATAACATGGCATTTCAGACTTTTTGAGGATTTACTGTTCCAATGTATCTGAGGAAAAGTGCTTCAAAATAAACAGGTTTTCATGGCAGCCTAAATGGAAAATGCAATATTCTGTAAAACCATAGTAGCATAAGCTAATTTAGACTGGAAGAGTGAAACTTTCTCTGAAAGTTTAGCTCAACCTCCTGCTTAGAAAGACTAAATTCAGAGTTAGATCAGGTTGCTTAGAACCTTGCCCAATGATTATGATTCTTTTTCTCCTTACAGTCATTTGAGCTTGTCATATTTAATGACCCTTATTTTTTTGAATAAAAAAATAATCTTAAAAAACAGTCTTTAAAATTAACTTGCATAATTTGAGGCAATTTTATACCAACCTGAAAAAATATGAACTGGCCTTCATGCCTCCAGAAGTTGGTAACTGGGTAACCACCATGGCCTCGACAGGAAAGGAGCTGCAGGGGGCCATTGCAGTTTGGACAGCATTTCCCTGGAGCAAAGATGGTAGGAAATATTTTCTGCATGTCCTGGTTTCATAGGCTTAGCATGGTCTGCAAGCCATTAGCAGTTTGGAGTGAACCAGGGCATCTGACACGAGTTGGCTACAGGTCTATCTCACACCATAAACTCTGTATAAAGGGGGAAGTTTGCAGAGGACAGAGTCTCCTGCTCATCCTGCTCCTGAGGACTGCTCTCATGTTTAATGTGATTGCTGTACATTTGCTGAGCTGAGTATAACTTCATTTACTTATGCTGTTATTAATTTTATTGTTTCACTAAATCTGTATTCATTTCAACCTGTGAATCCCCTCTCCTTTTCCTGATCCTCTTTCTTGGCTGGGGAGGGGTCACTGGGTGATAGAGCAGTGGCTGCAGTGTAGTCCTGCACATGGGCTAAGTGTAGACACTATACAAGTCCCATGTGATGCAATCATTCACTGATGGTGTGTTGCTGCCTCTGGTTTGAGGCTCAGAAACTGCACAAAGAAAAAACTATGCAAAAAACCTTCCAAATATAAGCAAAAATCAATAAAAGCAAACTAATAAATGCCTTTATTCTGTTCTATTATTAAATATAACTACTAAAAAAAAAAAAAAAAGCCAACCCCAAACCTAATACAGCTTTATTATAATTTTATCATTTATTATCATGGTCAGTTTTAGTTGCTTTGAAGTTGTCAGTGTCTGGAATGTAATATACATTCTTGTCTGATTTTTTCTAAAGGACTTCATTCTGACCTCAGTGAGTGCTTGAGTAATACCTTTCTTTAGCCAAAATGTTGATCAGATCCAGAATCAGTATGTGCTGGTTCTACCGAGCCATCAACAATTGTTTGGAATGGCCTTGTTAAAAACGTGCATGCAGCTTGTTCATAGACTGATTCACAGAAAAAATTCCTCCTCGTGTTTACATGAAACTTCCTATGCCTCAGCTTCCACCCATTGCCCCTTGTCCTGCCATCAGGCATCACCAAGAAGAGTCTGGCTCCATCCTCCTGGCACTCACCCTTTACATATTTATAAACATTGATGAAGTCACCCCTCAGTCTCCTTTTCTCCAAGCTAAAGAGCCCCAGCTCCCTCAGCCTTTCTTCATAAGAGAGATGCTCCACTCCATCATCTTTGTGGCTCTGTGCTGGACTCTCTCAAGCAATTCTATGCCCCTCTTGGACTGGGGGGCCCAGAACTGGACACAATACTCCAGATGCAGCCTTACCAGGGCATCTCCATTTGCATCATCTTGCTGCACTGACATGACTTGAAGGGCTATTTTCCAGTCATCATAGTTTATGAGTAACTTCTTTCCTGCAGAACTTGCCTCCTGAGTTACTCTTGGACCCATGCAATAATGAAGCCAGCACTCAGGTCAGCAGGAACACCATGGCAGTCAGCTGCCTGCACCATAAAGCTTTCTCAGTAGCCTCACTCATGGGCCTGAGAAGGCTGGGAATCAACCTCCAACCATTATAAATAGCAAGAAAAAAACCCCCAAACAAACAAGAAGACAATTCCTCCCCCCAGCTGTAAAAATGAAAAATTCATTGTTCCAAAATGAAGAGTTGCATTTGAATATAAGGAATGGCAGTGGGGGAAGACTAGATAATGCAATGGGTGTTCTCTGATGTCTTTTTATGTTGCATTAACTTTTGAACTGCTGTATCATGATAGCTGTGTTCATACTCACGCTGTTGCTTTTGCCTGGCTTTATCACATAT
This sequence comes from Ceyx melanurus, assembly GCA_024611195.1. Classification (NCBI taxonomy): domain Eukaryota; kingdom Metazoa; phylum Chordata; class Aves; order Coraciiformes; family Alcedinidae; genus Ceyx; species Ceyx melanurus. The sequence goes on along the minus strand of JANHGL010015028.1, from coordinate 47,814 downwards.
GGCTGGTCTTAGGTAGATCTTCCTCCCATCCAAGGTCGAGCAGTCATTGCCACAGACCACCACCCCAAGGCAGGACTTTTTTAAGATGCGAGAGTTGTGGTTGTTGGTGTTTCTCATTGCCCAGCTGCTGTGGTGCCTCTGAGCGTTTTTATCCTCTGAGCTATAGATATGTTTTACATAGGAATCTGGCCATTCTTGAAACCAGTCAATCTGTCTTATGTCCTGTGGAGATACCAAAGCAAGACATGTTACCTGCTGATGATTTTGAGGGAAAAGGTGTTGTGGGGGTACAAAAACCTGGTAGGAATTTCCTTGTAATTGCTGATCCCACCCACTGAGAGCCATTACAGCAGCAAGAACATCAGCTGAGAGGAGAAAAAAACTCCTGTGCTCCCCCAGAAGCCATTGGGTAGGGCGTGGAGGAAGCCTCCAGGCTGAAATGCAGGTGAAGGTGACCTTGGAGTGGAGGGTAGAGAAGGAGGAAGCCTGAGATGTGGAGGTTTTTGGAAAACAGCAGTGGGAAGAGACTGGGATCAGGTAAGAAGAAAGGGTTGGGAGGTGAAAGGCAGAGCTGGATGCTGAAGGACTACAGTAAATATGTTAAATGAGGGACTGGGACATGACATTGGCAAAGAGTGGACTTTCAGTGGAGACCATGGTTGAAATTTTTTGTATGAGGACTTTAGAGAAGGACTGAGGGAGGGAGAGATGACTGTTTTGCCTCTCAGCAAATCTCTGCAAACACGAAGCAAGCTTTTCCTAGATGCTCATGAAAGGAGTGTTGCCTCTGTGTGGAAAGCCAACCTGCTTGCCTGGAGCCAGATCTGCAGCGAGGCTGAGCACCCTGAGTTGAAAGGAAGCTGTAGGTGCTGTGTTCACTTCCCATAAAGCACTACCCAGGCAAAAAAGCAAGTCCTGGATGTCTCTGAGCCCCCACAGCAAGAAATTTTTTTCCCCCCCTTGCATTCTCTCCACCTTAACCACCAGTGAACTAAAAAGGCAACTCATCTGCAGCATCATGCTATTTTTCATGTCTCATCAGCTCTTTCAATAATATGATTAAGGAAAAATTTATAAAAACCTCAATATTTGCTTATTATTGTCTGGCTTTTCTGTAAAACCTTGTCCCATACCTCGTGGTGGCAAAGAGAATAAAGGCAAGGAGACATAGATGACTAAGGAAGGATTTAAGATCAGCAGTGGAGATGACTGGATGAATTTCCAAGACACAGACACATACCTGGGGAAGTTTGATGTCATTGATATCCCAACTTGTCATTTCTCCATGTCGGGAAGCAGAGTCCTCCTGCTCCATAACAACATCAACTGCACTTTTCAGCATTTTTTAATTCCTTCCCAAAGTTAGCAAGTTTCTCCTGGCTGCTTTTGAAGTTGCCTGGCTGTCGGCACTCTCAAGCAGTTAACAACCAGGAAGTGGTTTCCCGAAGCTAAATGATAGAGAGGCTGCTCATTAAAGATAAAAATCAGTGTTCTTCTGCCAGAAAAACTTGTTCCTTTAAAAGTTTTGCAAGCCAGAAATGCAGTGGAAAATATAGCTTAGAGATAGCCTGTGATGTTATAATGGCATTGTTAACAGCAAGCAAATTGTGCCTTTGCCATCTGTTTTCTTTTGCTCAGTCTTCCTGCATACCAAGTTTATAGTCATGCAACTGCTCCCAGGCTCTTTGGACATGGGTTCTGACTCAGGCTCAATATTTCCAGAGCTAAACTGATTGAACAGCTCAGTGGCTTCTCAGGGATCTTTGAGTTGCTGCTTACCTGTTGGATATTTCACATGCTGCAGATGACAAAGGTGAGGAACGAGAGGAGACTCCTACATCATTTCAGATGAAATGACTCTCAACCATTTCCAACATTGTGGGCATCTCTAAGAGCTTACCAACTGCATGAGGGAAGTGTAAAAAAGGAGGCTGGGCTACCTGCATTTTCCTACCTCAACAGCAGACTGAAGTTAAAAAACCCTTTCTCCTTCTGTAAATGGGAAAGCTTCAGTGGTTTCAGGAAATTCACTGTAATTTATACCAGTTAAGGATTTATTAAAGACTACTGAGTAGTGGGAGAAGTAAAATATATTTCATAGACTGCAATAAGCATAATTTATTGTTATTTATGTATGCATGGACTTTCATTTTCCTTTGGAAATCATGTCCCTAGTTTACCCATTTATAAAATACTTGTGATCTTAATTTCTCAGGTTATCACCTCTAAAGCACGAGTTTGTGGATATTTGCAAAACACTTGAGACACTTGACTGCATGGTGCTGTGGCATCACAGTCAGAGCCCCACTTTGTGGCTCAGACTGTGGCAGTGGGGGAAAAAAAGGCTGTGGTGGAGCATCCCCTATGGAAACAGGCCCCACAGAGGGGTAGCTGGTAGTCAGCACCATTATGCTCAGGAACTTGAACTGGGACTGGTCTTTAGAGGGCAACTAACCCTTCACAGGTTCAAACTAGATGTTAGACCAAAAGAGAAGGAAACCACTGTTCAGAAATACAGGCAGCTGTATAAGGTGTAAGCTGGAGGGAGGTTCCATGTACACAGAAGGAGAAACTTTTTCACAGTGAGGGTGGCAGAGCCTTGGTACAGGCTGCCCAGGGAGGTTGTGGAGTCTCCTCTGGAGACATTCAGAACCTACAGGGACAAGTTCCTGTGTGATCTGATCTAGGTGACCCTACTCTGGCAAGGGGGCTGGACTAGATGAGCTTTCAAGTTCCCTTCCAACCCTGAACATACTGTGATTCTGTGTCTTCAATATAGAACAAAAAAAAGATGAGCTGCATTGGAAAACTGAGTTGAATTTACTTAACAAATGACCCTTGACTATTGTGTGCTCTAGAACATGAGATGATTTGTTGTATAAATAAAAATGATCATTGCTTTAAAATTGCTTTTCAAAATTATATGGCTTAGAAATTGATTTTTAATTTTGTTCTTATTAGTGAAAGGAGTAATTCTTTTATGTTATATTGATAGGGATTAAACTATAATTAAATATTACTTTAAAGTTTAACGAAAGACACAGATAATTTCATAATATGTACAAAAAAAATGAAGCTACAGAGAACTATGCATCTTTAGCTACTTGGAGGCAAAGGCTGAAATAGCAGCAAAAACTTTAAGTGGTAATTACAAGATGGTGTGGCAGATTAAATTTCTGATTATTTAATTTAATATTATTTAAGTCCGTGCACACGAGCAGCATTGAAGGTTGTTCTGACTCTGCTCCAAACAAGCCACTGCCCTCTCAGAAGATGGACCCTGTGTTTGAAACTAAATACAGTACAGTTTCCAGCATATCTAATAACATGGTGCAGCAATTTTCTGGTAATCTGATGACATGCTCCAGAGATTGCCTACGTATCTGCTGTCATGCTGAGGCACAAACTGCAGTGGGACTTTCTTCAGTATCATTGGGTTTCATTACACCTCGTGCTCCTACCAGCACAGAAGGACAAGCCTGTCTTGTTTCCTCTGCATTTCACTTGTCCATTTGTCCTTCATGAAGATGAATCCCAACAGCTTTTTCTGCACAGGCTGTTACAGAATTAAAGCCTCTGGACTTGCAGCTGTGACAGCAGTGAGGGAGGGCACCATGCAGGGAGGTGCTGGCTCCACAGATGTAGGGAGCTGGCTGTTAGCAGTGACACTGAAAAGCAGAGACCAAAGAAAGTATGGCACAGCAGCACTGAACAAACATGAATTGTCATTGACTGTCCTGAAACTCCAGACCTTGACATTGGTTCCCCTATGTAGGGCCACCAGGAGCAGGAAGACAGTGAATGAGGAGGAACAGCAGACAGGTTTTTTTTTCAAGCCATAAAACTCACTTATTTGTATATAAAGGACTAGTGCAAGGAGATTTTTCAGCCATGACTGTAGCAACCACTACAACACCTATTAGTCACATTACAGTGAAAAAAAAACCAAACCAAACCAAAAAAGCAAGCATTAAAGTACTTGGAATTTAGACTTTAGGTGGGGAAAGCTGCCCTTATCATTCCCATTCAGAAAACTCTTCAAGAGGGAAAAAAAAAGTTGAATTATTAATCTCATTCAGAATAAACATATTAGGGAAAATAATAAAATACATGGCTGAATTTGGGATAAACATCTACTATGAAGATTATATCCACCATGTTATGCAACACAGGGGGAAGACAGGGGACAAGATAGAAAGAGCTTCATGCAGGTGCAGGATGCAAACACACCCTTATGCATTACTCTGGTCCATTTTCTGTCACTGTCTTTGACAACCTATAGAGAAAGCTCACAAGGTAGAATTACTTCAAATCACCTTCAAACCCTTTCTTGGCTAAACAGGCCTGGTAAGTACCTCCAGTTAAAATTCTGTGGGGCATCACCTGCTGATTTCAGTTTTCCTGCTCCCCTTTCTTGCTTGGTACTGGCTCTTTGCTAGTATGCTAACTAGAACTTCTTGTCTACAGACAGCAGAAGACTTGGCCTGTCTTCCAGGATCTTGACAAATCAGCAGCTTCAAACACACTTTGAAAGTCACCTAAACCCATAGCTTGGTGTTTCTTTCTGGCTTAAGCTATATGCAGTTTGTGCTCAAATGCCCAATGTTTTTCTAGTTTTGCCTTGGGGTGGATTTATTTCTTTTTTTTTTTTTTTTAGGAGAAAGTGCTCCATGGTGACCTTGATAAATAAGATGGACACCTATGTTATGAAACACCTCAAAAATGACACTGGAAAGTAAACACTATACAGATTGATGCATGCTTTATACTCTTGAGTGGTAACTGAGTACCAACCCTAAAATGATTTTAAAATCTCAAGAACAACTTAGCAACTATTTTCAGAGAGCTAAAATGAGCTGTGCATGCTGAGATCATTAACAAAACCAAGAAAAGATGTTTTCAATGCAGTTTCCCATCTATTAGACTACTCTGCCTCTCCAGCAGTGTCCAGAGAGAGCCTTTGGCTGCTTCTTAAGGTCACTGAATCATTTCACTACAATAAACTATGATCTCTCTAGCTGGAAATGTTGGAGAGGCTCCCTGTGCCTCCTTGTTGATGTATCAGTGAGTCACTTTAATCCCTGCACTCATGGGTGAGAATGCACCACACCCAACCTGCCTGCTGCCCCATCCATTTTGTTTTCTTTGTCCTCCTTCATGTTCTTTTACTTCCCTGACAGTGTTAAGCCAGTAGTGATCTGTGTACTTTACAGACTGTGGACAGAATGAGAAAATTAATAATAAAAAAATAGCTAAGCAAATCCCCACCAAGCACTGTTCAGCCTCCCTGCTCTTGGGAGTCTTTGGCTTTGCCACTTGTCTGCAGTTACAGGAAGGAGTTGGCAATGTTCTCATGGGGCTGTGACAGAGCAGAAGGACGAAGTGTCCTGGGGCACAAACAAAGCTGCCTTCTGCACCGCTTGAGGCTTGGAGACAGCAAGTTTTGACAGTCAGAGCCTCGAAAGGTGTGCCAGCTTAAGAGGAGATGACACGCATGGTTTGCCAGACTATGTAATCAGTAACAGAAGGAATAGAAAGTCCCATCATCTGCCAGAGCGCGGCGGCATCTCCAAGCTGCAAACCAGCAGAGCACAGATGAAGACAAACAATGTACCTTTAATAAATGCCCTTATTTCCCTTGAGAGGGAATAGCAGGTTTAGTGAAACAAATTCCCAAAACATCACCTGCAAGCCCTTGGTAGGATTTTATCTCCTTACTCCCAAGCATGCAAGACATTTCTCTTCCAGCTTTGTTTTTCTATTTCATCTCTATAACTTGCCTTTCTTTAAAGCTCCATTCCCTTTTTGGTAGAATCTCTGTAGAAGATAAGTAGAAGTAAGCAGCACTCTGGTTATTAATAGGGTAGTTCAGAAGCACTTGTTACACACCAGGCTATTGTCACTTTCTTCTTCTATGCATTATAGAACAGGTGAACTTTATATGGTCCTTGGGAGGCAAAATGTTTTTTAATGGGAAAGCGTTTCCTTACCTGTAGGAAGCAGAGTGCAGAATGAAGAATTAAAGGAGCAAACAGACTAAATACAACCTGAATCTCTGGTGAAATGTTAAGTATCTAAACAGAGAAAGGATGAAGAATAAAGGATTTAGGAAGTGAGGGTGAATTTTTCTAACAACAGGTATTCACAAATACAGAACACACAACATCTCAGAACTAATATGGAGCTTCTTGTCCAATAACTTGAGCTTTATTTATTTACTTACTGTTTAATAAGACAGAAGAAAATCAACTTAATTTAGGAATGACTGTGCAAGAGACATGAAAGTCTGAGTGTTGGAGCCTGCCATAAACACTTGAAATAGAAGAGTGCAGAGCATGATCTGTGCTCTTCACACCTTCCTCATAGCATTTTTGCTGAGCTCCAGAGAACTGATAAAAGCTATGCTGTGTCTAGTGGGGAAGATGCAAGATAGAAAGCCACAAAAGTATACAACATCCTCTTAGGCTAGTAAAAATCAAGCTAAAGTTCAGGTATTCTGAAAATGTTATATTTCCTTCCTGGCCTGGACTCAGTTGAAACATTCAGGAAGGATTCCTCTCTGGAGAAGAGTTGGTGGTCCTGGAGCAGGACAGCCCATGAAGCTTTAACTCCAGAGGAAAGAGAACATTAACTCCTCCTTCCGTGCCAGTCTTTTCATTTCAGCACTGCTCAGTTGGGGTAGTAGGGGGAGGTTGAGGACAAGGTTGTGCTATTTGTCTTCTTATTGCTAAGCTCTTTTATAAAAGTTCAGCTTTAGAACTGTTTGCTTTAGGGTGACATTTACTCCTCTCAGTCACTGGGAATTCATTGATGCAAAGAAGTTCATCCATGACAGACCCGTCACCGTCTTTCCACTGCAGCAATTCCTGCACTTACACGCCTGGTTTGGGCTGAGTCCAAGGTGCTTTTCTCCACATTTTTTGGAGGAGTGAAGCTATTACAGCTGCTTCCCCTGTAAATAAGATCTCAGATGTCTGTTTCATCTCACTCGTTGCACTGCCACAATCAGAGTAATTTGGGTTGGAAGGGCCCTCTGGAGATCATCCATCTCAAAGCAAGGCTAACTTCAAAGTTACAGCAGGTTGCTCAGCGCCCAACCAGTTGAAATTTAAACATCTCCAAGGATGGAGATCCCACAGCTTCTCTGGGAAGCCTGTGCCACTCTTTGACCACTCTCCCTATGAAGGTTTTTTTTCCTTGTATTGAATCTGATATTCCCTTGCTGCAATTTATGCCTTTATCCTGTCAACATCCTTCTTGACCTTCTGCATAGCTCCTCTAAGAAGAACCCTCTCTCCCTCCTTTGTCTCACCTTCCAGGCAGCTGAGGACAGCAATGAGGTGTCCCCTCCTTTACTCTGCAGCTCCCTGAATCTCAATGCTCTCTCACAGAAAACTTGGAAACACAGATGCTTTGCCAATAGGTATCTTCAGAAAGCGAGGACAATTGAAAGACTTCAGCCATCTTAAGTACCCATAAACCACTTTAAGATACCTGAAGTTGTCTAAAAGCTCAGTGTAGTCATGGGGGAAAGGTCATCGCCATTAAACATTAGTGGGTTGGGTATCCAGCCTCACTCAATTTGAAGTTAAACATGGCATGCTGCCTTTGCTTGTTCAGTTCTTACGTTGCTAAAAGGCCCAGATAGGATTTGATCTGCAATCTTCAGTTTCAAAGGATAAAAGAGTCAAGACAGAGTGTCCTCAAAGTTTGCATCTTGCAGACCTCTTCTTTTCCCCACGAGTTACATTATTTTTAGAAAGTGTTCAGCCTCCTTATGACCTGGTTTCTTCATGTTATACCATGAATGATTAACACATACCCTTTCCCTCAGGGGAAGCCTTCATGTCAACAGTCAGCAAAGTTATTACAGTTCTGCAACACAAGTGCACTTCTGGTCCAATCGTCAAACATATTGATTATCATTATTTTGAAATAAAGTTTCTGTACTGAAGCTATTTGATCATTCAGTAGCTGATGGGACAAGTATGCAAAACATTATCAGGTAGCTTACTCCAGAAGGTGCTACAAGCAAACAGCATCATCAGTACACACAGCTGAAGTCCACCACCAGGTTTGTGTTCAGACAGGAAGATAGTCATCATTTGACCCAGACTAACACCCTGAGAAGGAAAACCATGCCTAGATGGTGAACATGACTGTTTGTCTTAAGGCCAAAGGAAGAAAGGAGTAAAGATAGAGAACATGTGTGCTTGAGGAAAACCTGTCCTTGCATCAAGCCTTAGCAGCAGCTGCTTTGCAGAGAGCAAGAGTGGTTTGGGGTTTCACTGAGCACTTACTGCTGAGACAGGCAGTAAATGCAGCTGATCAGAAATACTGATCGGTGTCCTGTTCACGTCTATGCAGAATCTCCTTTGCCTTGCTGAAAATGAAAGCAATTTAGTTACATTCTCCAGTTTCTCTTCCTGTCCCTCCTCTTAAAACTGCCATTAGGGTATCTTTCCTTCTTGCCCAATGGAGTCTCCTCATTAGCTTTTTCTTCTGGCCCTTTATGCATCTTCTGCTTCCTCCACTTTTTTTTCCACTGACCCATATTCCCTCATTTTTTCCTAACAGCTGCCTCCTTTGCTCAACAGAAGGGGGCAGCCCCCATGCACCAGCTGTGATCTCTAACCAACTGCAGGACCTTGATTATCATTAATTCTAATTAACATGACCAAATCCCTCCCTCACCACACTGTTTTAGAAGCTCATGCTTTCTATTCTCCCATAATTCTGTACATTTTCATGACTGCTCACAGGTGGATCAGTCTGATGCACACAACTCTGAGGTATCAGAGCAGGGAGGATGCTTTGCTCTACTGTAATACAGAAGAGCTGCTGTCCCAACAACACCCTTGATAGTCCTCTTCCAAAGCTGAGCATTTTGGATTTTGCACACCCATCTTTATTGAGTATAAAGCACGATAAATACTGCATGCTATTAAATAATTACCACCCATTTGTATATGCTGGACAGCTGGTGTTGTGTTGTGTTAATAACCTTTCTGGGTTAAGCTTTAATGCAAAAATATATTTGATTTGAGATTTGGGTTGAGTTTAACGAGTTTGTTCAGGTTTTTTTAGTCCCTGCTTAAACAAATTAATTAAACTTACTTATGAAAAATAAAAATACACTCTGAAATAGTAGAGATACACAGATCTACATTCTGATCATTTTAATCAAAACAGCTCTTGTTTTTCCCCGAAAGCCAGAGTACCCAAGGTTATTTGTGTAATCAAGGTCAGATGCATCGTAAAAGCCATTACATAGGATGCACTTGCTTTTAATCTCCTCTTCCTTTACAAGCCCTGTTTCCACACGAGGAAAAGCTCGTGATTACAAAGTCTTTGCAGCAGTGAAATAAAGGGCAAGGAGCTATTTTATTCCTATCTCTGCTGTACAAAATTAATTACACTCTGATCATCCATATTATTAGGAACTACTGTGCAGATGTCTACAATATAGGACAGGAGCTCTGTTTACTTAACACTTACTTTTCTGTCCAGTGCTCCTCTTTTAAGAAGAGGCTAGACATGGTCTTTAAAGAACGTATTACAGTGCAATTGCGAGGAAAATGTTTCTGGCTGTGAAATCTTCATCACAATGTACTTATACTCCATCTTCGTTCGTATTACATGCTGGCACATTTGACACTGTGCCAGCGCCAGCTTTTTAGGAGCTGATTCTATGAAATCCTTCTGGTCCCACCTCGCAGGTGCGCCAGGAGAGGGCACCGGTTTTTAGCGCATCCCCTGGAGCGCTCCTGCCCGAGTTACCGCTCAGCCCTGCCTTCTATTCGCTGGGTTGAGCGGTGCTTGACCCGCTCTCACCACCACTTCCTCGGCTTCTTATCTGACAGAAAGGCTGGCAACAGTCCTGGGATAAACTGGACCTGACTTTTGGAGGACTTGGTTTAAAATCCCAGTGTTTGTTTACGTCGTTCTTAAACCCACTTAAAATTGTCTGCGTAAGATACCTCTAGAGATGCTGCTTAGAGCTGCTGTCTCAACTGTTTAACGTAGCTGAATGTTGTTTGTTTTGTCATCGTGGGATGGGTGGGGTTTGGTTGTGAGAGGCTGGGGGTGATGTGTTTAGTTGTTTTAAGGTTGTTTTTTACTTCTACTTCATAAAAAAATCACATTATCATTTTTTTTAATAAGTGTTCTGGCCAGGTGGAGCCAGGTAGTTGGCCCCACACTTTTGAAGATTTCTGAAAACCTTGAATGTTGCTCCTTTCTGACCAAATGAGAGTTGTTTATTATTCTGATTTTTCCTGTGCTGCAAAGGAATTTGAGGTAAATACTGCATATTACAAAAATGTTGCTAAACTGGTCGAGACAGACATCACCAAATTACCCCATTCAGTCTGGATTCAGGAGTTCCCATTAATTTCAAAATCTACTCGTACAGCTTTAAAAGAGTGGGGATAAGCAGCAATTCTTCCCATTTACTTAGTGTGGAAACCAGAGTCAAATGCAAAGACGACTTCTTAGCTCTTTATTCAAACTTCTGAGGACAGAAGGGTCTTTTTCATGATGATTTGCGAAAATCCGTACAAAAAAATTTAAAAGGAAACAAAGCTGATAATAGGCGATAATAGTTATGCCATCTGTATGCATGGGAGGTATTTCCTGGTCTTTTCGGCGAACTCATCACTATTCTACTGAGCAAAAGGGTATTTGTATCAAAGACGTCTCAAACCCCCACTAGCTCAGCACACCAAGAGCCGCTCTTGCTCCCAACCCCCAGCACTGCGGGAAGCAAAGCAAACTGATAAATTAACAGAGCTTTCAGAAAGCCAATTCTTTCTAAAGGTGCAGAAATGTGTTAGGTACTTAGACCTAAACCGGCTCTGAAGCACCTTGACCCTACTGATTTTAAAGGAAGCAAGGTACTTAGACAACTACATAGGCTACTAGTTTGTTTTATTTTCTTTTCAAAAAGCTCCTACTTCTGCTGTATGAGCTGAGAGTCTGATTTCCTACAACAGCTGGTGAAATGGAATTAGTGGCTTTTAGTAAACATTTGGTTTCCAATGGCAGACAGAACAGTTCATGAAGACGTGCCTCCTGCTTGCTAAATAGGATGAGACACCATATGTCCAATCACCAGCACAAACACCACGCTACCTTGCCTCAGTATGTGTGGAAGAAGTTTCACTTGGTTTCACTTTAAGTACTTTAGCAGGTAATTTATCACCACATAGCTGTCTAAGCCTAGAGGGAACACTTTAAATACCCACTGGAGGTATACTCAAGTCTGAGGCAGTAACAGTGCAATTGTGCCACAGGGGTTGTGCATTTCCCATCACTGCAAATGCACAGGTGGAGACATCTCATACAGAATTGCATTTTTTAAGCAATCAGAATCAGTTCCCTTGAAGATTTACTCGTTCCCAGATGACATGATTTTGAGTTTCTTGCTGCCACACAGCTGGACCATCCCTGCTTGAAACACTATCTTCCAGCTGCCTCTGAAGGATGTGAGGCAATTACTCTCATGAGGAAATTTAGGACTTTCCTGCTGACTGTGGGTTTCCCCACACGTGGTGTCACTGTGGTAGAATCTCTCAGCAAACAGCAGGTTCTTCCAATGTCTTTAAAAACTTTCCAAGAATTATAGGCCAGATTCTATGAAAAGGTGTTGTTTTCACATAAATTAGACTTGGAAGAAACAAGGTAAATAAATCATTAAAAACAAACCAAAACAAACAACAAAAATCAAAGCAATTGCTTCACTCCAGGGAGCATGTTCTCCCAGACTGAGAGATCCTGGCTGTACCATGATGGCTGATTCCCTTTAGGTTATGCCCTGTGGTGCCGTGGTATCTTGTGGCCTTGGCTAGATCTTCCTTACCATAGAGGAAGCTGCTTACTATCCAGACTATTGGGATTTGTAAGAAGGAAAGTGCTGAGGTGGGCTGGGTGACCTTGGCTAACTGGCAGACAATCACTCAGTTGCTCTCTCCTGCTTTTCAACAGGATTGTGGAAGAATAAAATGAAAAGCTTGTGGCTTGACATAAAGACAGGAAGGTCACCCACCAGTAATTGCCATAGGCAAAAGATTTTGGGGAAAATAATTTCATTTTTTAACAATTAAAATAGAGTTGAAAGGGGAGAAATAAAACAAAACAACCCTAAGCTCTAAAACACTTTTCCCCTATTCCCTTCTTCCAAGGCCTAGCTTCACCCCCTCATTCCCAACCCCTCTATCTCCTCCCTGCTCCAAGTGGTGTGGGGGGACTGTAGTCAGTTCATAACTGCTCTTTCTTCCTTGTGCTGCAGCATGGGTCCTTCCCATGGGCTGTAGCCCCTCAGGCTAAACTTGCTCCAGCATGGGCTTCCCACCATCTGCAGTTCCTTTAGAGCATGTCCACTTGCTCCACCATGTGGTCCTCCATGGGCTACAGCTCTGGTGTCACCCTCACCACAGGCTGCATTGGAATCTGCTCCAGTGCCTAGAGCATCTTCCTCCCATCCTTCTTCTCTCACCTTGGTGTCTGCATGGCTGTTTCTCACACTTTTGCCCTCACTCCTCTCTCTGCTGGGCAATGTTTTTCCCTTTCTTAAATACACCTTCCATCAACAGCTGCTTTTTGTCAGACTGCAGAGTGGGACACCAGGGAGTCCCATTGCCTGGTCCTACATACTTTAGAAGTGGCTGGTGCCTGATCCTCAAGCAATCCCCCAAGACTTTCATGCTACTCTTACAGGAAACTGCTCCAGAGCCATATTCCACTAACCACGCATTCCTTCAATTTATAGCCTAAGTTTACTCTTGGCTACCTTATACCCATTTGGTTTGTGTCAGCCCAATTAAAATAGCTCTTTTTCCTTCCTGCTGCCTGCTGTCATGATGTCTGTATAGGCTGCTATTACATTCTTTCTCAACATTGGTCTTTCTACACTCCCATTTTGCAAGACTTCTCCATTTCTCTGCCCATCCCAGTAACTCTTCATATAGATGATCTTTCATTTCAGGATCTGTTTTCTTGAGAGGTGACCACTGTGGGAGAAAACATATATTTATCATACCACCAGAGCCTCAGCCTCACCCTCCTGCTTTTGCCCATTCTTTTTTCTAATGAAAACAGAGTGACTATCAACTCTGTTATCAACAAAAGATTTGTTTTCCCCTTCTTTTCATAGCAGCAACTCTAAGTTGTTGATCATACAACTCTCAAATAACTTTACTTCACTCCTTTTTAGCCATTTAGCCTAGGTTTAGGCAGGACATTAGGAAAACTTTCTTCACAGAAAGGATAGTAAAGCACTGGAACAGACTGGAGGTAAAAGACATGTAGATGCAGCACTTAGAGACAAGGTTTAGAGGTGACCAGGCAGTGCTGGGTTAACGGTTGGACTTGATGATCTTGAAAATCTCTTCCAACCAGAACGATTCTATAACGACTTCTTTATCTCTGCTGGTGATGCCCTTGTTGAATTTGTGTGTGCAGGGGACAAAAATGTCTTAGCAACCATCTCAGACATGTGGAGCTCCCTCCCAGAGGACACCAGCATAGCATGAAACCTGTGAGCCTTTCACACAAAGTGCAAAAAACCCATTTCCCTGGTCTAGTTTTCTTATTTTTAAGAGCCTGGAGGTGTGAAGACAGTAAAAACCAGAACTACTTCAGCTATCTGGACTTGTTGCAACACACTGATCAAACCCTCCAATCGGAGAGGGTTCAGAAATGATCATGTAAGGGCAAGGGGAGCTCTAAGGAAAGTGCAGAAATGCTCTCATGCTGGAGAGGGGTATTATTCCCATTTTATAGATGGGGTATCTGAGACAGAAAGTCCCTCTCAGCCACGTAAGCTTTGCTTGGGGCACTCGGAGCCATTCAGGCTGCTCAGCATTTAGTGTCAGTAACCCCAGCTGGAGGTTTAATCCTTCATACAGACACGAGTTTCTACAGCCAGGCAAGGGAGCAGCACATAGTAACAGCCAGAGGTTTCTGTAAGGAATCTGTTACCCAATCACTGGTGTGCTGAATTGCTCTGAATGCAGCTGCCCTTCACCACAACATCTCCTCCTTGGCCTGACGCAAGATGGGGCAGTGCACCAGGTCTGTACAAACCCACCAGACTTCAGGCAGAGATCATCAAAAGTGTTTTAATGATTAAACCATGTCAAACATTAACAATGTAGGTATATTCAGATGAGCCAAGGGTTTATTTCGAGCACATTTAGACAGCCTATTTTCAACATTATAGCTGCTGTACTGAGCTATGTAAAGACTCTGCAAACCAGTACCTAGAAATGAAGACACACGCACAAGCTTTGATAATGTAAACATAATAGACACTGTCTCCTTAAAAACAAGGAATGAAAACCCACAAGGCTAGTAGGAGAACTTATTAATTCCCTAAGAGATGTGCAAAAATTTTTTTAAAGATTTAATTAAAAAATTAAACATGTTAAAACTGGCATTTATATAAATATCAAAAAACAAATAGTTAAACTTGAGCAATGACCAGCAAAATGTCTTGCACAATTCAACTTTTCAGAGCTTAATGAATAAAATACTCATAAGCCAAACTCCACCACAGCAGATACCAGAATACCAGCAATAGATACTGTTAGAAATAGAAACTGACTCCTCGCATGTGCAAGGCAAGGTTTTACAAGAGGGTGGAATTTTAGCAAGCACTCAAACCCAGCCCTCTGATAAGAAGCCAAAACGTTACTGGAGATACACACAACTCACACTACAGAAACAGACATTTCCAGCACATTTCAGTAACGTTTTAAAGACGTTAGGTATGACTTAGACTGTTTAATTTTGCTTGTTTGGGAAAACAAACAAACCAACCAACCAAAACAAACCACATCTGTGTGGTTTACAAATTTTCTAAACAAGCATATGCTACATGAAGAACAGTATGAATACCAACTTAAATACAGGCAATTCCATCAGAAAAGCATCTTTCTGTCTTCATTTTTAAATATGCTTTTGGATATGTCACAGACTTAAACAGTAGCTCCTAAAATGTGGATATGGCTATGGTAGTAACACTTGAAATTCTGCCAGTTTCCATATTAAAAAACACTCTTCATTTAGCATTTAAGAATTCTCACAAGAAAAAAAGGAAAAAAAAAAAAAGGAAAGATGGGTCCACCCTGTATATACTCTAAACCTTAGAGACAATATTTAAGTCTGACTGGACTGTGTAAGTGCCAATTAATTTTACATTAGTGACACACTCCAAATAAAAAAATAAGATCTACAGATCTATTAAAAAGGTAAAATAATTTTTTCCATCTGGTTCGTGACTGTTTAGTCAGTTAAAGCCAAACATACAAAACTAAATGTGCCATTTCCAATTTCACTGCGCCTACGAGAGATGTAACACCCTGGATCACACACAGGACAGTAAAATGTTCAATGGATTCTTCTAAATGACTTTTTAATAAAAAGTCAGTCAACTGAAAAGTTGAAACATACCCTAATGTTTAAACCAGTAATAAGCTTTGGGCCCTGCTTTTTAATTTAAGGCATGTGTGTTTATCTACTGAAACCAGCATCGTACAAATTACCTCTACAATCACATGCAGGATCTACAGTAAAAAAAATGGAGGTTTAGATTACAGTGTTTTCAAATTGTGAATCATAAATCAGCACCTATCATATTGACTAGTAAGGCAACAGCAGTGTCGGGTACTACAATAATACTCCCTTCCACAGTCTATAGAGGGGTCAGTGACAGCCCAGAATTATTTAACCTACTCTTATGTTCTGTATACGGTTTCTAGGGTGTTTGCACTGGTTAAGTCCTACATAAATCACACTATTCTAGGCAGGAATAGTTACAGTAGCTGTTAGAGTATTAGTGCACAACTCTTATTGTGCTTACAATCAGATGATTTTGTTGTTGGGGTTATCAAAATGGTTTTTCAGTTTGGTCTTCAATCCTTCCTTTGTTTCCTCTGTTTCACATTGTTCTCAAGGGAAGAAAAGCTGTTTGTGTACCCGTTCACAGTGGCTGCAGAGCCATTCTGATACTCTTTCCTCCTCGAGGATGCCTTCTTGTTGTACGTCTAGAATATACAGAAAGACACATGTTTTTGCTTAAACAGCTCTAAGTTCCCTCTTCCTCACAGCCACTTAAGAAACTAAAATGTAAACATCCATCATTTTTAAAGAGCCTGTGCTAGGGGAAAAGCCTAACAAACTCTAGCATTTCTTGTGTGTGAGGCTATGCTATGTCCTCCACTCATCAATCACAGCAAGAGGATGAATTCACTGGGAGAGAAGGCAGCTTGGTAGTATGATGATGGCATTGGCAGCCTGATGTTCACAGTGCATTAGAAACAAGGGGAGCAATTTTATGAGCGGATTATGGCAAAAGAATATACTCAAAATGGCAAGTGAGGAAAGAGGTTTGATGCACTGCAGGTGTCTATCTCAAAGCCAGAACAAGAAGTGGGTAAACAAGAACACTGGGGGAAGTTGAGAGACAGAAATGTGAGAGGAATCTGCACTGGCCAAAATAGGAAGCAAAAACTAACAGGATCAGGGAGGCTTGGGACACACACACACAAAGAATGAAGAAAGGAGGTAATATTTAGAATATGCTATTATGTTTAATTAGCAAGTCATATGCAGCAAGTGATATGAACCATGGGACTGAATTTAAGAAGATCAGATAGGAAAGCTTGCTATTTTTCCCCCATGAATCACTCTTGCCAGACCTGAAATGCTCAAATCTTTCAGAGATATTTAACAAACATAACAGTGTTTGACTGTTTAGAGGTAGAAGCCTGTCTTGGTTTGATTTTCTGCATCTTTACACAGAGCCTGATTATGAGCTACTCAGAACAACACATACCAAGTTTGGATCTGTTCAGAGAGCTAAGTAAGTTTTGCAGAAACACAACTCCAAATGCTTCTTTTCCATATGGAAATACAAACAAGTGCCTGTAAAGGTGAGCCAAAACCAGGATTTCTGTATCTTGGGAAGTTTGGGAAGTTTCCCTGGATATAAAATAAGCATTTCCCCTTGTAAGAGCAGTAACAAACAATTCTTTTGGGCACTTCACAGAGTCAGAGGCTGCTTTTTTTATTTCAGACTGGAAAGCCATTTCTTACATAAAGCTCTTCCTCTCCCTTATCCAAAGTTAAAACTGCATTAGTATAGTGCTTTTTTGTGCCACTCTGCTTACTGACATTTACTAATCATGCTGAAATATGGAGAAATAATATTAGAAGATTCAAAACTGGGGAACAGATCACAAAATTTTAAGAATGTATGCATGTTATTGGAAGATAGAAAATGGGTATTTCAAGCATATCTCCCTGTAAACAGCTTTCCAATGAGCTACACCCAGAAGAAAACTATAAGATGTCAGTAAGTAGGATTTTACCTGAATATAGAAATTTGTGAAGAGGATAATCAAAGAAATCATGTAAGAAATCTGGAAATACAGCCACCCCTGAGGAAATGCACATGGCCAAACAACACCACAGCTGGTCTGGAAGATTGTCAGGACAAACTGAGTCTGGGGAGAGAAAACAAACAAACAAACAAAAAGAGAAATGAATCACATTAATGCAAGGAGAAGAAAAAAAGAAAACAAAGCATTACTGACCAAAATATCATTGGTTATTTCCAAAATAAGTAAAAAATATGCAATACTGTGCATCTGACAAGTTTATCTTCTCTGTCCCTGAGTTAGCAGACATTGTGACATTCTTTTAAGTGTTTTTATTTGATTGGTATTGTTACATTTTAGAGCATTAGAGTAACTTCTGTAGAACCAATTTATAAATAAACTAAGAAAGCACCTTCTTTCTAATGATTGCTCACTGGGGTTTGATCACCATCCTAACACAGATCTGCATTTCATTGCTTTGGTCGCAAAAGATTTGGGGTCACTGGATCTACACAAAGATCCTGTAATCCTCTCCCACAGACAGGGACTTGCCTAGCTCCAGTTGAGGTATTTTGGGGGTAAAGGCTACAGTGAAGCTGGGGAAGCAGGGAGGAAAAGCAGGGTTTATTTATCTCCAGTTATCTCTTTTGGAAAAACAGAGTTTGGGTTTATGTGCTGCAGAGGGCCTTAGGCAAAATTCATCCTTACATGAAGGCTACCAGATTAGGAAATGTTTGTTTAAAAAGGCAAATACTGCTGCTGTGTGCTGCTCTGCTATTTTGCTGCCCTAACAGCTATGCTTGCAGAGCAGGCAGGGAAGTGAAAGCAGCTATGACAATAGCCAGGGGAGCAACTGAAGCACCGGAGACACTTGCACTCTGTAGCACTCAAAAAAACCTCCAACAGGATGAAGAAATAGAGCCTAAATCTGGAAAACTATAAAGTAACACCCATCCTCACCACAATGATCCCCACTGCTACAGTACTTAGCCATCTTTCAAGAAGGAAAGTGCTTAAAAAACAAAAAAGGTTTTGAGAATCAACACTCAAATCGCTGGAAGCAAATTTTATTAATCATCACCAGCATTTGCACAGCTCTAAGGTGGCCCTAAGGGGTGGTGCTGGTGGGAAGATACCAAAAAAGGTCTATCTCGGGGTTTCAGTTTCCTCACCTACAACAAAGGGGAATGCAGAACACCAATGCACATTTGCTTGTGGTGTTCTGACTTGTTGCACACACTGAAACCTGGTTCTCCTGCAGTATCTGTACAGGTGTGTGCCACTTCTCTTAATGCCACTGCCCTTTTCTCCTCCAGCATGTGTTTGGTTTCATCCCTGCACACATGGGAAACAATACAAAGGGATACAGGGAGTCCAACACAGAATTGCAAGGTAAAAAAAAAATCTGCCCATTTAAAGTGCCAAAGGAGACACAGAAATATTGAACAGTTTTTAATAAACCATTTGCAAAAGTGAGATGGAAAATACATTGTCCAGTGGGACAATGATTCTGTGGTGGCTCAGTCACCATCCCTGGATATGTTTAAGGCTCATTTATATGTGGTGTTGGGGGACATGGTTTAGGGGTGAACTTTGTAGAGTAGGGTTAATGGTTGGACTCCATGATCTCAAGGGTCTTTTCCAACCTAAATGAGCCTGTGATCCAACAATTCTATTATATTGACCAGAATGAAGGGCCTTGCTAGCTGTGGACTGTGTTGCATTCGGTTTCTGGTCTGTCTTCTCAACAACAGCCTAAACAAAAAAGCCCAGAGAAGAGTGCACTAGCTCAGGTGAGTTTGGAAGAAAAGCTTCTCCCTGGCTTGCAAGTTCCAGAAATCCCAGTGCTGCAACTCCCAAATTCATCTAATGCACACAATATGATGAGGTGGGGAAAGATCCCACTGATCTCAGCACCCATTTCTGTATTCCAGCAGCCCCCAGCTACTCAAAACAGAGCAGAGAGAAGTGCAGAAGCTGAATTTCTAAGGTGGTTTAGGCACTTTTAAAAGATGTAGAAGGTACAAGACTTCATTCTCCTTTCTTCTACCCCCTGTCAAAATTTTCTCAGTAAAGACAAGAGGACCACATCACAACTCTATGAGCCTGCTGAAGCATCAAAGAGCTTATCACTCACCAGCTGCCCCTGAGTGATGTACTTCTTCCACCACAGATAAGGACGCATTGCTGGAACAGCAGACAATCCATAGTAGGAGTACATGAGGACATGGATAAAGCTGTTCAGTGTGGCACCAAAGTAAGCTAAAAAAAAAGGGCAAAGGAAAAAGAAAGTACATTGTATTATCAGGAACACACTGTTTCATGGAACCTACAAAAATAACGAGTTCAAAATGTTACTATTTAAAATACAATTTAGCTTAAAAGAAAGGCAAGAGATTTCCCTGCCCTCCCCCACCCAGTTTTTCTTCTTTTTACCCACCAGAGTGGCTGAGCTGCTTTGCAGCTGTGCACTTTACAGCAGCCTTCTGTTTTTGTTTCCTCTATTTATTCTTTTTCACATCTACATTATGGCTTCTCAGGGGAACTGAGGAAGCTGATAAAAAGGAGGCACATAAACATGCCCAGCTTCAAACACCTAAATTTAGACTTATTTCACTTCCTTCCAGGCACTTCCTATTTTGCTATTTATAACCAAAATCAACAGGTATCTTCAGAAACTGCAAGTTAGTAACTTTATTTGTCCTTGTTTACAGCACCTTTAGTCACTAAAGAAACTTTTAGCTTAATACCAAGCTGCATAGAACTGTGATGACCAAGCAGAACACAGCTTGGAAAAGAAGAACAAAAACCCTATCACTAGAAATGGCACAGAAATATTTTCAAGACCACACAAACTCCAGATAGACTTTAAGCAGCTGCACTTTTGACTGTTGCATAAACAGGGATTGACTTATCTGGAGAAGAACGTGGTTCCAGATGCACAGTTTTTATAAGTTCAGCATTACTCACTGTTGTGCCAACAACATGAAACAACTATGAGTTTCTATGTTGCTTGGCTCAGAAAGCAGACTCCTGAGCAACCCAGCCTCTTCAGTTGCACTGCCAGAAGTTCCTATCCACTGCATTTGAAAAGGTTTCTCTTGGATGAGTGTTCAACAAAGCCAGTACCTATGAGCTGCCCATCTGAACCACAACTATGCCATGCAAATACAGTTAGGAAACTAGATGCCAGCTTAAAAGCAGCAAAAACTAAGAATCAAAGCAAGAATGCCAGAGGTTAGCAAGACTTAGACAAGAGAGACATTAAAATCTTCCACTTAAGGTGTATTTGGCCAAGTTCATTAGTGCTCAGGGGACAATATTTTAATTGAAATAATTTGCTACAGCTAGTGTTATAACAAGATTAAATCATGAAAGTAAAATCTCAAGTGAACTTGACATCCAAGGACAAGAGTCACTAGTAGCCATCCTGCAGCTGAACCAAGCTTCTGGTCCTGGCATGGAAAACATTATTGTTTCATTAGAGGGTCTGCAACCAGGCAAAAAAGAGAAAGCAAGGTTGACAGGTATCAGACCTGGACTGCTGCAGCTGATAAATGTCCCATTGCACAAGAGTTTCTTCAAACTACATAGGCATGCCTTTTTTAGAGGCTCTGAAGGCAGCTTAATTCAGCAAAGTACCTAAATATGGGACAGAACAAATCCTAGAGCTGAAGGTACTAGAGAACATTTGGTTTGACCAGAAGAAAACCAAAATGTGGCCCTTACTGCAAGTGTCCCCACCATATCCCAATACTTACAGTGACCACAAGGCACCCAGTTCATAACAAACCACCAAATGTTGAGCATTGTTGCATGGTGGTAGACGTGCAGAACAGTGATCTGATGATTATTTTTCCGCAGAATGAAAAAGAAGGTATCCATGAACTCAATGAGTTTGGAGAAGTAGTACCACCAGAGCACACGTATGATCTAGAAAGGAGGAAAGACATTTTAGAAGCACTGAAGATTGTGGGGGCTTTCAACCCTTTCACTATGTAATAAAATCCAGATTCTGTCCTGTCCTATTTGGGCAAAGACACTGCTGAGATCTGCACTGCTTCTGCCTTGGGTGTCTCCATAAAAGATCAAGGTACAAACTCATAGCTACAGCTGAAAACAAGATGACAAAGACTTTTATGAGGCTACTGCTGTGTACCTGTGGTGTTCTGGGAGAAACACAAAAGATTTAACCGGAGTTGGTCCCACAGTGCTCTCTGTAAAGGAGATCTTTGAACTGTGACCAGAAGAATTCACCACATCTCAGAAAGAGAAGGGGAGTCACAACACACAGTGGTTGGATACAGTCCAAAGACCAAGTCCTTGTTTTTTTGACGTGGGAACACTTTAAAATTTACAAACAATTACTCACCAAATACCAGCCATGAATATATTGTAGATAAACTATTATGATCGACAATGCATTGTCCATTGTATTATAAAAGGAGAGGAAAAAAACCCATATAGTTTGAACAAAATCCACATCACCAGTTCTGTTCTGCTCTCCACTTGCACAGAAGCAGCCAGTTTGAAACATAATTAGCTGTTGTCTTGATTACTGTACCTTCATATCAGCTTCTCCTCCACTGTGCGTATCCTGACAGAAGAAGTTATATCCTCCTTCCCATACTCCTGTCACCAGCTAAGAAGATAAAAAGAATAAAATGTTATCTGGGGAGAAGGGCACCCGAGTTTGGCATTAGGTTGAATTCAAGCCCCAGACAGTGATCGAACCATAGTGATGAATTAACAAATTCTTCCAGCTGGGGACTACAGGAATAAAAAGAGAAGGTAGCATCTTATCCCCACTTATTCCACACAGTGCATGTTTTGCCCAGACAGATTCTCAAGAAATATATTTCTTTCTTGGGTGATTATCTCATTGTTGGAGAAAGTGAACAATCAATGTAAAGTAGATATATTTTTCTTATGATTAGAAAATTTATACATGGAGATCCAAGTACAATTTTTTCAACCATGGAACAGAGCAAATAATCAGCTTTGCTATCCTTAGTAGTTAACAACTGATGTTTAACTGCACTGCAGTTCTTCAAGATCTTCTAAACTAATTCCCTCATTCTGAGGACATGACGCCCTTCCTAGCACAAGTGACTTTCTCCACAGGACAGGGCAGTGCCTGCCTGACTTCCTGGCAAAACAAGCAACACCTTGAACATGATGGAATTATTCTTAAGAGTAATGACCAGCTATTAGTCATGAAAGGTTTCCCAAGCCTTTAATTTCACAACATAATGGATCACTGGATGGTGGTTATAAAAGAATTCTTCCTCTTGGAAACAGCATGAGGAGAAGAGTATCAGATTTAGATTATTCCCAAGTGATAAAAAGAACTGCTAGGTACCCCAACAAACATTTTAAAGGCAGAGATCTTGCACAAGCAAGACCTTGCATGAGCAAGTTGTCAGTTTTTGGCCCTATCTATGCTTGTGTAGTACAAAAAAAGCTTTGCAAAGCCTTGGTGGAAAACTCTTTATACCATAAGTCATTTAAAATGATCACTTGATTAAAGAACCACAGTCACTGGTACCAGTAAATGCTGCTCAAAACTTCGAATGGAAAGCTAATTCTCAAAGGTACAACAAAGATTATCACTTAAACGATCAACCTTTTCCTAATTTTATCTTTCATGCCTCATTTCCCCCCTAAATTAGATTTTAAAATACCCAGTCAGCCCAGATCATTATTTTTGATGCTCTGAGATAGAATTACTACTACTATTTAGAAAAAAAAAAAGAAAACCCAACCCAGACATTTAGTTATCTTGTAACATACAGACCTGGAATTATCTCATGTATTGTAGATAAATCAATACCACCTTGCTGCAGTGAGAGCAGGGGAGCTGTGCACATAAGGGCTATTTCTCTAGCTAAGCAGCAAAGGGAACACAGCCAGAGGACTCCTCTCCTGGCTGTAAGGCAGGCATGGCTGTGCAAAGCATACTGGCTTAAAAGTGCTACCTGCAAAAAGACCTGCTAAAGCCAGATCCTGGAGCAAGCCTTGCCCCAGGGTGCTGAAGGGAAGCCTGTGTGGCTTCCCAAGTGCTTGCCAGTCCCTCAGACAGAAGACCACATTGTGCTGTGATCATGTTGTTAAGAGCTTACAGATGCTTTCATACAGTTCTCCTAGTTCAGGGAAGTGTCAGGAATAGCAGGATAATAACAATGTTGATATTGTAATTTATCCAAACAGCATCTGTCACTAACGTGGTCCATACACTTCTCCAAGGACAGGCTAGCACAGTGAAACTCAAAGAGCAAAACCCTGCAAGAGACAGAGGCTCACTACCTGAAGTGTAACTCAGCCAAAGGTGTCTGGATGGATCCCACCACTCTGAAGGGCAAACATATCACTCTGGCTATAGGTAGCTTCACCTAAACCTGGCTACTCCCTCATTTCCAGAAGAGCATATAATATTATGCTAGGAGATGTAATTACAGGGTTTTAAATGTCAGAAGCAAAGCAACATTTGCAGGGGATAGTATCTTTTATCATTGCTAACATCTTTTAACATATATCCTTCTCTTTCTAGAAGGAATTAAATGGTGAAAAGCTGCTACCACTGCTCACTGCTTGGTGCAACATACAACACACAGCTAATCCTCTTCCCGAGTTAGCCAGCTGCTCCTTTGCCTGACACCAGTATTTCTTGCACCCCCAATACTTTCAGCACTTGCTGCAAGGCTGCAGAAAACAAAACAGGGCTCCCAGATGGCTCTGTTAGGCAGGGGGCTTGGTGTACAGAGCAATGAATGGGGGGGGTCACAAATTGCCAGCTAGTGCATTTCAGTCTCTGCTGATGCTTTTTGTCTGCTTCCAGGATGGTCACAGTTTCTAACCCCTCCCAACAGCTACCAGTCAGCAGGTCTCAACTTGCCCAGCAACAGGCTGCTCCTCAGCCACCCCAGGCTTGGGACAACATTTCTCTCTGCCTGTTGTCCCCGGGAAGTCCTTCATCTTCAGGGCAGCAGGAGCCCAGGCTTGCTAATGGCATTGCTGATGCATGACCACAAGCATATGTTCTCTTGAGAAATTAACCCATCCAGAAAAAAAGGCTGACTGTAATAATTTCCACCAGAGTACATGATTTTTAAATGACACAAAACGAGGCAGGTCCTTCACAGGCCAATGGTATTCAAATTCATGTTAAGTCCCTCTGTTCTGGGGAAAACTCTGCAGCTCAAAGGTGCTTTTATGCTCAAGCAACTTGTACTTCCTTCCCCTGCATTGAAACTTTCTTTTTTTTTATATTGCTTTCATTTTATAATTGTTGCTGAACTCTTTAAAATGCTGTGGTATGTGTTTTTTTATCAACTCTGCTCCCAAAATAAACCAGCACACTAGATGACTGGTCTGACTGAGCTAGAGGTGAGATGTCCCTGGGGAGGATTTTGTTTTCTTATGATAATACCAAAGTCTAAGACTCTTTGAAGAGGAGAGGCAGATAAGGGACCCAGCACTGCATCCCATGCTGCCAAGGCATGATGGGTTTATGAGCTTCAAAACAGAGCTAGAGTGAAAAGAAACAGCAGTGCACACACTGGATCAAGGAAAGCAAATGCCTGCTGAGATATGGAATTTTATCTTTACATGAACAGGGCAGAGACGAGGGCTTCAGGACCTGTAGGGAAAGAAGGAGAGAGGACAGATCAGCCTGGCAGTGAGCTGTCACCCACAGCTCACATGCCACAGCACCATGGCACACTGAGTGCCCTCCTTCCTAATACAGGGTGCAGCTCTTGGGATGCTCTTCCTACAACCTATACACCACCTTCCTTGTCAGGAAAACCAGAGCCTTTTCTTAGGCAGATTCAGTAGGGAATTAATTTTTCAGATGACAAAAAATAAGATTACCTGTGTAACTGGGTACCTGGCACTCTCCCTTCTTTGCCAAATTACCCAGCCAAGACTTGAGTGGAGAGTCATGGGCCCAAGACTGCTTGGCTGGTGATGCTGGTGCAAAGCTTTGGCATGGGTGGAAGCAGTGCTGCCTCTGATGGTTTAACTCTGTTACACCTTGTTTTGGTCACACAATATTTAAACTAAGATGTGACACTGTGAATCATGACCTGAACTACCACAGCTATCACTCAGGAAAAACTGCAAAGCAGAGTTCTTACACAAGCTATTGAAGCAGCTTATTTTCATAGAATCACAGACTTTCAGATAGGCTACTAAACAAATTCCTAAGTGGTGATGTTTTACAGCTTTCCTCAAACTAGGGCTGAAAAAAATGTTTAATCCAGCTGAATCTCAAAGTGACAACAAGGAAAAGAACAGGGAGTGACATCTCTCTGAGCACTGCTCTTCATTTTATCTTAAAAATACATGTACTATATGAAATGCTTCTGATGCATGGCTAATCCTTCAAAGCCAAATTCCACAAATTACAGGCTCTAAGCTTTGCAATGGCACAGGTAACTGCAGAGGCATTACAACTAGAGAACATACCTGGAGGTTCAGGAAGCTGATTTTTTCCCCCTAGTACCTGGCCCTTCAGCTCTCTCCCTGCAAGCATCAAGCAGTGTGATGTTATGGCATCAGAGCTCTCTACTTGGCAGCATTTTTAGGGGATCCCTCCCTTGTTGCAGAAGATATATGACCTCATGTCTAGCTTATAAGTGCTGTCAAATGCATTTTGTTGCAATTATCATGAGTTTAAGAGTCTTCATAACACTGTAGTTTTGTGTATTCCCATGTATAAAGAGAAGGTATCTTTACAACACTACCACTGAACATTTACATATAGATGATGGTACATTAAGAGCAGTGTTCACTTTGATGTGAAGTCTTGCACTGTATAAGAAGGAGGAGCCCCAATATTCACTATATTTCAGTTGGCTCATTCCTTCACAATATAAAAGTATTCAACTGGTTACAAGTATGAGGACTTTTTCCATATGCAATAAATAGTCCTTCCTTGGTAACCAGTCCATTGTTAGCAAGAAAAAGGCATTTATGAAATCAACAGTTCAGGTCTTTTCTATTGTTTAAACTTAATCAGCAGGTTTTGTAACATGGCAGAATGTTACAGTTAATTTTATTTTGGAAACTATGAGTGCTATTCCAAGTATTCAAGGAAAACAGATTGTCTATCCTGAGAGTTTTATCCACACTTAGTACAACTGAAGAAAAGTCTGCAATTTTAAACCTTCAATAACATAACTGGATGTTAAAATAATAGGTTATTATATAATTATAAATAATAGCTGCATAAAACAAGGCAGAGATACATGAAGTCCACAGCAACACTATTTTTAGACAAATTAAACAGATCAACACACGTGCTTTTCTGGATTATAACATCCTGACAGGGAGGTAAGAAATGTAAGCACATCCACAATACAACTTGTTCCAAGTACCTACTGAATCCAAAACTGTTCCCCCAAAGAATGAAGTACCAAAGTTCTTAATAACCCAACTCAGCAATCATTGCCTAGACAACTCACTACCCAGGAGAAATAACCTGAAACCCTTTCCTAGCTAAACAGTTACCTAGTAAAACACTACAGAATTACCTACAAACTTAGAGGAGAATTACAGCTTGCATACACTTATAAGCAAATGCAAAAAAAAAAAAAAAAGGAAGGAAAAAGAAAGAGATTAGTAGTTTTAGCTCTAGCTTGTAATTGCATGTTGAAAATTAAATGTCTCCTTAGGGAAGGAAGAAACACTTTTGGTTAAAAGAGTATTCTGTACATTAAAGCCACACACTCAATCATTTTCTGACCACATTCTTATTTACACTGACATAGTTCTTAGTTTTCACTTTAATAAAAACCATACAATTCTGAGTAAAAGCATATAAAGTGCTCTCTGGGAAGTGGAAAAACTTTATACTGCCTAAATCTTAGGAAAGTCAGTCCACAAACAGTCCAATTCAGTTTGAAATTATTTTTGTACGTTCAGATTTTAAATTCCAAGAAACAAATGAACCACAACATTGTTGATGCCAATGTTTCAGCAAAACTAAGAGGATACAAAGTAAGCTATTGAAAGCTTACTGAAATCGATGTGAAGAGTGTTTGCAGGATTAAGCACATTTAAATAAAACATTCTGCACTCCAAAACAAGGGGCAGTTTTGCTCCAAAGTACTTTGCCCAACACGACAGCAAAATCACACTGAGCAGGACTTCTGGGCAAGGAGGAGTTACTGAAGGAGTAAGTCAGGTTCATGCTGAAAGGTCAGGCCTTTGTGCTGAGAGAGAGAAGAGCATTTGAAACACTGCTAACCAAGGTCAGCACAGATGTTGAAGGCAAGGTTTGTTTCATACCATCTTCATTATAACTAGTTTTGTCCCCTGAGAAGTGACACTGAAGAACAGCTGCAACATTTCTGCACATTTCCCCAGCTTTAGAGGGACGTTAAGAGATCATTTCCAATGTAAGTCACTATAATTAAAACAGATACTGCAAAACAACCCCAACACAACCCCTTTTCTCCTACCTCATAAAACATATACAGAGAAAGCAGTGTGAGGCCAAGGTTGTAGACCACTAGAATACCCCTGCATGAGAACGGCTGCTTATTCCTCATGTACTTTGGTCCTAGCCATACAATTAGTAAGTACAAGACTGAGAAGATAAAGGTAGGTGTATAGTTCTCCAGAAGAAGCCATCCTTTTACTCTGGGGTCTGAAACAAACAAACAAAAACATGCAAACACTTAGGTTTTTGTAAGGGGAAGAGTTCAATGCATCCAGAAAACGCTGTACTCAAAACACTTCTAGTGCTGGAATACTGGAGAAAGGTGACTAAGTTTTGGATAACTTGTATGAGCAATGAAACAGCACAGTCAGTCCAGTCTGACTAACCAGTTCTGTCTGGCAATATATCAGCTGCTCAGGAAAAGCACATCATTTTCCCCAACCCCACCTGAACAAAAGGTTTTCACATTGTTGTTTGGTTTTGCATTCTATACACATCTCTCTCTATAAATATATATATATATATAGATATAGATATATATTCTTTATTAAAATTCTTGTCTCCTTATAAGCCTCTGGTCTCACATTGCTAAAATGTAAGACAGTATCTGTCCAAACCAGGACAAGAGGGAATCTGTTTCTCATGCTCCAGTAGCTGCACTTAAATATCAGGTTTATTTATCTATTTATTTTTTTTCAAATCTTACCTCTGGGTCCAAGCCAAACATCAAGGTAGCTATTGATTGTTTTATCCAGAAGTTCCATTCTAAAACCTATTGAAATGGAAAGGAGGGGAGAAAGTTAGTTCTTCAGCTCACAGAAGTAGTTTCATTATCTGAACACCATCCATAAGGGTTAACAAAGAAAATACTACTATCCAAAAACTGAGGCAGACATACTGGATGTTAACAGCATATATACAGTACAGAAAGCTTATTCTAGTCCCAGAGGCTACTGGTGTAAGAGCAGCATTTTCCACTTAAGTATTTAACTTAAAGCTTAAATTGGTGAGTTTGGATTAACCTGAAGTCCTTTTAAACACTGTATTGTTTAAGTGCAAAGACAGGACAACATGTTGCAAGGTCCCTGTGCAAGGAGGAGGAGCAGTACTGGACCCTGAGAAAGCCAGCAACACTGAAATTCTCAAACACTATGAAGCTCTTTTAAGAATGAGCCTTGAATAGCTGGCAACACCAGCTAGGGAGGAGGACAGAAGGCAAAAAAAAAGTGAGATCTGTGGTATCATTTCTGTGGATAGGTGACTGACTACAGCTCTGATTAACAGCCCATAAAACCAAGTGATCAGCAAATAACAGAGATTGCAGCAGAGGCAAGGGAGGAAGCATCACAGCTTGTGTCATGAGCACTGGTAAGGCATGACCAGATAAAAACTCATCTAGCATCAGTGCAGCACAGGGATTCAAATGTCATTCTATCAGATCCTCACACAGCCAGCATTTACTGGTATATATTGTGAGGTACATAAGCCACTCTACTTCCCTGTAAGTGATGCTTTCCACAAGTGGGGACAATTTTACATGAAGTTGTTCTCAAGAAAAGAGAAAGTATTTTTTTTACTGCTTAAAAAAACCCCAACCAAAACAAAGAAAAAAAAACACCTTTCCAATTTCCTCTTTTCTATCCATAACCTTACTGAACTTTCACTAAAATAATTGTATTCATTTTTAATAGGACAATTTTCACTTCTTGGTGTTTCTCCCCCTGACAAAGTACTAACATTAACAGCAACTTTTAGTTACAGGGAACTAATATAAGCAAGACGTAAGTTGTCAACATATCCACAGTGCAAACCTAAACGATGTTACAGAAGTTCACATGTAGTTGTTAACAACAAGAAAGTCAGTTTCTGTTTGGTTTTGTTTTGTTTATCTATCTAAACAACATTTTAACCGTGAAGCCCCCTTCCTTTAGGAATTCCCTAGGAATAAGGGAATTTAACCAAGAAGCCTATGCTCTGCTACCAGAAGCATGAATATCAGGAAGGCTGGGAGAAATTAGTATATCATTTTCAAAGAGAAGAAAGTTACCCAAAGCAAGCTCTTCCTCTTTCTTTTTTCCTCACTTCTTGTTTCAATCTGTCAGCTATTAAATATCACCAGGAAAATCACTCCCCAGCAGATGTAATTTTGTTGCTTGAAATCCCCACTTACTCAATTTGTCCGTTGCTACTTTCAACGCGGCACAAATTAGATCACAAAAATTGAACTACATTATTGCACTCTAATGAATGGAATGGTTTCATGTCTATTTTTTATTTAGTTTTTATCAGAGGGTCATGTCCACAATTCCTTGTGTGGCCTGATGTTGCCACTCTTAAACAGACAACAAAGCAACCCTTCTTTTGGTGCATGCAACACTGCCATCTCTACCTCCCTTCTCTTTGGGGCTTGATTTGCACGGGTTGGCTTCCCCTACCACTGAAGTAAGTTAAGAGCAAGGTAGAGCTCATCACATGGTGACAGGAGGATGTTTTGGCAGCACATAGAGAGATAGAGTTGTTGGAGATAACTTAAAAGATGCCCAGGGGACAGACACCTACTGGATTACCCACTAAATCTTCCCTGTCTGCCCAGACAAGAATTGTCTCCAAAAAACTGACAGGAAAAACAGCCTGGGGATTAACATGCTCCTCTAGGAGAGATTCCAGTTCATCTCCTCTGCTATGCCTCCAGTCAGGAGGGCTGGATTCACTTATTATCTTCTGCATTGTCTGTTGACTGCAAAGATGAGCAGGTCAAGACTATTAGAAATCCAAAGTTAGGCTAAGATTTCTGTAAGCTAAATCCACAATATTATTTTCTTATTTACAAAATGGAAAGTAAAGCTTTCCCTCCTCCCAGC
The DNA here is from genome assembly GCA_024611195.1 of Ceyx melanurus. Classification (NCBI taxonomy): domain Eukaryota; kingdom Metazoa; phylum Chordata; class Aves; order Coraciiformes; family Alcedinidae; genus Ceyx; species Ceyx melanurus. Next base: position 17,125 of record JANHGL010015028.1, on the reverse strand, counting down.
AGTTTCTGAGTTAACATAACCCAGTTCCAGCCTGGGTTATTTTAAAGGACAGAAATCTTGCCTACATGCTTTCCAAGAGTGGCTATTTACAAGCCCAGAGGAGACAAATTCCAGTGTACATCAAAAACAGGACTCATGAAACACATCCAGATTCCTGCAAGATACACTTAATTGATTCAGTAGCCCATCGGAAATCAGGATTTAATTACTAGTGCACTGGGAGAAAAATAATTTTCTATAATGAAATATATACTTCAGAGCTGAATCACCAACACAGTTTCAAACTGGCAGAGTAAAATGTGTCATCATTTAGGGACATGGTTTAGTGGAGGCATTGTCACTGTTAGATTAGTGATGGGACTCAATCATCTTAAAGGTCTCTTCCAATCTAAGAAATTCTGTGATTTGTCTGGTCCAGCACCTCTTGAATTAGTTCTGCAGCACAGCATCATCCAATGACCCTGCCTCTGTGACTGACTGCAACTCCTCTTTTTGCAGAGGAAGACTTTAGATGGAAGCATTTATTTCAAAAACAAAGGTTCATTATACAACAAATAAATAATTATATATATATATATATAAAGCTCAATTCAGAACTGACTTGCTATATACTGTTGTTTACTGGAGACTGAAAATGCAGATATGTAACTGAAACAACTCAGAAAGCAGAAACAAACTCTGTCTAGCTATAGCAAAGGCAGTAAGAAATGAAGCACCATGTTCAACCCTTCTGTAATATTGGAAGAAAAACTCATTCTCCAAGAGGAAAAGGCTTTCTGCAGAGGTCTTGGCTTTTTTTGGCTCCTAACCCAAAGCAGTTTTTTGTGCTGCTGCCCCAAAGCAGCTTTTTTTGTGCTAACGTTATCGGGCAGCAGATTGTAAAAGGCACGGCGAAGGAAGAACTACTCCTGGTGTCGATTTCCAGAATTTGCAGAAAAAAAGAAATTGTTTCAAAAGGAACTCATTTGTGTAACAGAAAAACAGAGGGAAACAATCTGCTTTTGTTCCAGAGGGGGGTCATGTGAAAATGCATCAAGTCTCCTGCCAACAGCCACACCACATTAAGAGCTGCTTCAACGGCACCAACGACAACGGGTCTTTTTAAATCAGAATAGTTTCCCAATTCAGAGGAACATTGACTCCCAGAAAAATTAAACCAGTGCTCATTTGAAATACTGTAATAGGCATGCTTCCTAATACTGAAAGTAAGCAAGCTCTGGAGCTGACCATAAACACGAGCAGATCACTAGCAGTGCTCCTCTACCTTGAGGTTATCCCACAGCAAGGCCCACTATTCACAGAATCATGGAATAGTCTGGGTTGGAAGGGACCTTTAAAGGTCATCTAGTCCAAACCTTCTGCAATGAGCAGATGAGGTTGCTCAGAGCCCCAGTCAACATTACCTGGAATGTTTCCAGGGATGGGGAATCTACCACCTCTCTGATCAACCTGGGCCACTGATTCAACACCCTCATTGTAAAAAAAATTCTTCCTTATGTCTAGTCTAAGTCTACTCTCTTTTAATGTAAAACCATTACCCTTTGTCCTATCATAACAGGCCTTACTAAGAAGACTGGCCCCATGTTTCTTAAAGGACCCCTTTAAGTATTGACCATCTACAATAAAGTCTCCACAGAGCCTTCTCCAGGCTGAACAACCCCAACTCAGCCCTTCTTCAAAGAAGAGGATGCTCTAGTTCCCCTGGAGCAGGTCCATGTCTTTCTGTGTTGAGGACCCCAGAGCTGGATATTGTTCTCCAGGTGGGGTCTCTACCCTTTTACAAACCACAACAGCAGCAACAAAATGTTTTAGGCTGAGAGCTCAAAGCACTGGGATCCTGAAAGCAGCAGGACCCTCCAGCTCTCACCCTGCTGCTCACCCTGAAACTGTAACACATCCCGATTTTCACATTTAAGTGCCTGAACTTCAGTTCCAAAATAATCCCCAAAATAGGCATCTAAATAATCGTGTTGGCTTCTGAGAGCAACACACCATCAGGCCTGGCTGCTCAGCCTTCTTGGAAAACAGCCACTTTCTCTGTTCTTAAATTAGGACTTTGAAAACTAATTTTAGACACTTGATTTTGGAAATCTTGATTTGTGTTTTCTCATTGAAGTGATGTTTCCCAGTCCCTGCCACTGCAGAGTTGACTCCTCTTTTTCCTCCTCCAAAAGTACAAACTATCCCTATTGAAAATGTTCAGCTGCTGGAGAACTGGAAGACAGCACCAATAATCAAAACTGTTGACCATTTTCTGTCCATTTTCCAAAGCCTCCCAGTTTCTCTTTCCTGTTCCCAAAGCCTTAACCATCCCTTGCATGTATTCCCTTTGCCTTCAATCTTGGCTGCCAACCTCAAACTGCCTTTTTTTTTTTATTTGCCCCTTCTGAATACACTCTTAAGTCCCAAAGCATGCTTAATAATAGCAATAAAAAGTTTAGAATAAATCATAGTCCATATTGATCACAAAGTGAAAGCATATTTATTTTATGGGCAACCAGGTGAAGCATGAGCACTGCAGCTTTTTCACTTTTGTTTTGTTAAAATGCAAGAAACTGTTTTAAAACTTTATTTTGCAACTGTATCTCTACCAAAGCAATGCAGATTTTTGACCCACCTTGCATCAGCAGCAAATTTTCCAGCCTGCTGCTGACTTACCAGTTCTCACAGCGCTGGGTGAAATTTCACATTCACCAGCAGCACCAGCACAAGGAGGTCTACTAATAAATCACTTGTATAAAATAGAGGGAAGCATTAAAAAGTGCAGAGCAAAGGAAAGAAGCTTGTCTCAGTCTAACCTCAATGGTATTTAAAATACTGGAAAAGGAAAAGGGCTAAAGGAAGACTTTGTCCAGTTAACCAGGTGGATGATACACTGCCATTCCTTTTCCTGTCATTCTGTCTCCCCTAAATCCTTCAGTAATTATTAGTAGTAATGATTAATTAGTATTAGATTAATTAGTACTAATTAAATTATTTACAGTACAGAAACAAATACAAGAAAGGATACTGCAAAATGAAATAACTAATTGTGCTCAATACCCAGTGCCTCCCTAAACCACAATGTAATCATTTTCAGGTGAGTTAAGACAAAGCAGAGGTGCTTGCAGTTTTATTCACATTTTCAGCAGATCTCAACTGGCTCAAATTAGGATCTGAAGATGCTAGGACTAGGATATTCATATGGATTTCATCCCATTAGTCAACAGCTCTTGGTGCACTAAGAGATAACTTCGGCCACAGTGAAAACACTGAGGGTGATGGGCAAAGCAGGAAAAAGAGCTGGAAGCAGCCACACAAATGCACCCATGGAAGCACTAAGAATCAGAGGAAAATGGTGCTGCACCACCACTTCTCCATGCCAAAGAGGTGAATCCAGCATCCAGCCACCAAAAAAAAGGATGTCTCATGCTGCAAAGACCCCCTCAGCACCAGCCAAGCTGGCACCCCTTAGTGCTGCAGTAAAATGCCTTTTACAACAGCACACATTTTCCTGGAATAAAACATGCAAGGGTTTCCCAGCACTGCCATGGTACTGGAAACTTCCTTGCCACAGCCAGCTTATAGCATGGTGCTGTTAGAGTAATAAAGTGCAGATTGCTAAAGTATTTCTAGAAATAAAACTGGGAGGAAGAAAAGGAAAACAAGCAGGTTTACCCAAGTAGTGTGTCTGTAATAGCACATGACTGTCCTGGGTGCAAGGACACTGCACAGGCAGCTCCTGGCTGGCAGTTAAAAGAACTGTTTGGGTGCTGTTTATAAAGGAAAAGACAGAGAAGAGAGGATCTGCCACAAACTAGACTAGACAGAAAGGGGGAGAATATGTGCACGGCACAACTGCTACAAGATGACTTTTCAGAAGAAAAGCCAAAGCACAGCATTTGCTACACAGCTTCTGCCCAAAGCCCTCCTCCCCAGGCAGTATGTGAGTATTTAACAGCTACTCTTTTCATGTGAAGCTCCATCTTTTTTTTTTTTTTCCCAAAAGATCTGCAGATATTGCAATTGGGAAAACAATCCCAGCTGTAGATCACAATGGCAAATGACCCAGAGGAAACCTGGGAAGCTACACAGAGTTGAGAATATGCAGGAGACAAAAGCTAAGTCCAGAGAGCCATAATGAGAACTTCAGCTTGCATTTTGGGTTTCTTTTCTCTTACTCAGGTAAGGTGTCATGGGAAAGAAGTTCTGAAAGACCCTTCTTCTCCCCTTTAATAAAGGGACTCCTCTGACTTTGTTTGTGTACTTCACTCAAACCAACTTTTCACTTCCACAAGAGAAAAAGCCCAAGAGCCAACTTTAATGAGCATTCTTGGTCAAAAGGCTGTATTTTCTAATAACAGAGTTAGAGACCAGAGCCAAGGGGTCCAAAGGATGGAGAAGTCTTTCATGACCAGCAACAGAGTTCAAGAGTACAGTGTAGCTTCAAGACAGTTAAGCTTCAACTCACTTTTTTTTTTTTCCCCTTAAATGTCCACATCATAACTGAAAAAAGCAAGAAGTGGAGAAAAGAGTTTAAGTGGGGCCATTCTCCCACATAAGCCATCGTGGGGCAGAGAAGGTTCCACCTCAACATGAGGAGAAACTTCTTCCCTGTGAGGATGACACAGCCTGGCAGGGGCTGCCCAGAGAGGCTGTGGAGTCTCCTGCTCTGGAGACTTTCCAACCCCACCTGGATCTGTTCCTGTGTGGGCTGCTCTGAGTGCCCTTGCTCTGGCAGAGGGGTTGGACTCCATCTCCAGAAGTTCCTTCCAGCCCCCACCATTCTATGATTCTATGATTTCCTCCAATATCCCACAGCAGTGAGCAGCAAGACAGCATCCCCCAGCAGTCTGCCCCTTCCCTCTGCCAAAACACTGCTGTGCCAAGATTTAGAATTCTTGGTTATCTTCTTTGCATTTACTAGTTTGACACACGAAAGCTTGCTGGCTGATCCATAAAACACCTGCACTTCTCCTGCCTGTGCAAAACATGGTCCAAAGCAAGAACTGGCTGTGTGTGGCTGCCCATAAACACAGGTCAGTGATAAAAGGTTACCTGGGGTTCACAGTCACAAAGGTAATGCTCACACCCTGCAAGTCTAACTAGCCCAGGGGTAACAGCACATGCAAAACCCAGACTGAGATGCTCTGCTAATGCATAGCTATGACCATTTCAGATGGGGAAATGACACCTTTTGGAAGATCACTCAAGCTTGGGAAACACCACTGAAAAAAGCACACAAATGAGGCGAGTTATTTATTTGTGTGATTACTTTTCTTTCCAGTGAGCACGGGAGAAGTGAAATTCCCTGGTAGGCCATAACACACACACACAAAACCCAACATGTAATACACTGCATTAGTAAAACTCCTCAATAAAAATGAATTTCTGTGCTTCTACCTAGAAGAGATGCATACTGACCCTGTAAATGCAGACCACAGATTGCCTTTCTGGTGTTTCTTCATACAGTCAGCCACCCTATAAGAAATCAATCTTAGAACTCCCTATTTCCCTGCTGTACACTTGTGACACATGACTTAATCCTGTAGAGCATCTACAACAGTACCTGGTGCCTTCATTATAAGATGCTAAACATCATGCCAGACAGAACTGTTCACTATGTGTAGTTGTACTATCAGAAAAAAAAAACCAAAACAAAAATAAATCAAGCAAGTATAAATGATGGCTAGCTTTGAATACAAAAGTGTCAAAAACATTATCTTCCCCACTATTCAGAGAACTAAAATAAAAGGGAAAAAAAGAAAATACTCCAGGTACAACTGTCATGCCATGGTATAGAAATAATACGCTCATCACTCAGAAAAGCAATTGCATTTGGAAATCTAATCATCTTTCCATAGGATAAAGGAGTTAACACTATGTAAGGCAAGATTTTGATCTTTTTTATTCCTGCCCAGGACTGATGAGCAGCACTGACACATGTCCTTGCAAAAAAGCAGAGGAGACATAAGATTCCTTATGGAGGCAACAACTGGACCAAAGCCTCTGTCCCTTTCCCTTTCTGTTGATGTGATCTTATCACTGACTCTATTAATTTTAAATAGACTGGTGAAGAATGGGAAAAAAAACCCCAACCAAAAAAAACCCAAACACACTGTCCACACATTTGGCAACTACCAAGCTGTTTTCTACAAGCTCATGACAGAAAAAGTTCAGGCACCTGCAGAAGTCATGCAGGGAATTCCAGCAAAATAAGTCAATTTCTTCCAAAATGTAGACACACTCTTCTTTCATTAAAAGCCAACAAATTCCTGGTGCAGTGGAAACCCCCCTGCCATTAAAATCTGCTGCAATGAAGCAGCCAGTGAGACTGAAACCCCAACTTGACTATCAGGGTGCAGAAGGTTTTACTACATTTGCTTCACACTTTTAAAAGCATCAGAGCTTTTAAAGCCAGGATCAGGACTGTAATTCACTGTTATCTGCTTGAAATACAAACCAACGTGCACACAAACAGCAGGCAAGAAGTTTCCTCCCCTCTCCCATCCTCTTCAAGGCCAGCAGTCTCCTGGAGAATGGGGTAACAGCTACACTGGCCCTGCCTCACCATGCAAGTCTGTCTCCAGCAGTATCTGTGGCATCCTGTTCATTCCTAAAGATGAAAAGCTCCCCTCCACGCAGTTATTTTTCCTGGTCATGCCTGTGATGGTGCTGGCTCATGCCCATCAGTAACAGGCTGGCAGCCACTGCATTGCCTCACCCTTGCCTCATGCTTCTCCATTCAGCAGCTCCATATATAAAACCATAGCTAGGGCATGAGGGGTGACCAGGGGCAACAAAGAGCAGATGCTGCTTGGGGTGTTTGGTGCCTTGGTGCTGCTGCAAGGGGTGTTTTCATTCCTTCTCTCCCCTCCACCCTGCCTGAGGGAAGGAAGCAGGGGGAAACTGAGGGTGGCCTCAAAAACCAACCAAGCAAGAAAATGAGCTTTTAGCCACTGCCTGATTTATTGCAGAAGCACCAGCATGCGGGTGACAAAAAGATCTTCCCTGACAAGCTGAGCAAAGCCATCACGTTGCACTCATCAAGAAACCAAGACCGTGACAGAAAGAAAAGTAAATAAAACAGACAAAAAGAAACATGCAGAATTTTTAAAGCAGAATTATAAAATGCTGTTAAGAGAAGGCCAGAATAAAATGTATTGCACCCACATACACAGGTGTGTGTCTAGTGAAGACCACAAGGTTGGCAGAACAAAGAACATGAAATAACAACAAAAGGTCATACAGGATATTTTGATGTCATGCAGAGCTAATTTACAGAGCTGTCTTAAATAAAATCATAACGCCATGAACTGACAGATTGTTACACTGCAAAAAGCAAGTAAGAAAAACAAATAAACAACAAACCACAAAAAAAACCAACCACAGCTGAAATGTTCCAAGTACAAAAGAGACCAATTTTAAGATGCATTAAGATGCAGTCTTGAAAACTATGGCACTAAGGACAGTCTCAAGGGAGAGGGCAGAACTCAAAGGGAAGGGGAGAACATTAACCATCAAGAGTCCTAAGTGATCAAGACCAACAGCAAACTTGACTTTTTTTAAAAAAAAAAAGGCAACCTGAATGTTTTATTCAAGCTAAACATAGTAAAAGTATTCCAACAGAACCTGAGTTGATGAAAAGAAATACACAGAAAAAAAAAAAAAAAAGAAAAAATGGTTTAAATAAAAAGCTAAACTGACAGTGAATATGACAAAACCTCTTACTGCTTACTGCACCTTGGTCAGCCTGCAGCTGAGGACCTTGAAGACAGAGGGGAGGTGTTCCCTTTAATTCTCAGCATTCTACAGTGCAAGAAATTATATTCAGAAACCTTTCCAGTGACTGGGACAAACCTGGAGTGCAGCAGCCTAAGACTATATTTCAATGGGAAGTTTGATTTTTCTGATAATAACTTTTGTTGTTTTTTTTTTACTTGGTGCCCAAAGCTTATAATTAAAGTCATTACATGGGAAACCCACATTGTTAGATAATTAGAAAGCAATTTACACATGGAAAACTTCCTCCTTTACTAGGCTGCTTGCAGTGAAGTGAAAACCTAACTTAGTGTTCTTTATAAGCACTCAGATTTTGCCAGGAGTGAAAGATAGGAAAAAATGAAGTGTTTCATCAGCCACACTTGTAACTCTTTAAACTCTAGGCAAAAGACAATCTCTTCAGCATCTCCCTATAGCAAAACTCTGTGCATGTCTATTACACGGAAGTCAACACATTAAAAGGTGCTCAGCAGATAAACCCAAAACTCTACGTTTCGAGTGCAATTATTTCATATTGTGTTTTGTACAGACTGCAGGATACAGAATGATGCTTCATGCAATGAAACTGCTTATTCGTGTTGGCAGCTCTCTAAAAGTTTCCCCCTCTGGAATCTCACCACCACCACGGCTCTATTTTTACTGCATGCTAAAAGCAAACCATGCTTTTGTGCAAAAAAACTCTTTCATTAATCAATTTTTCAAATATCAAAAGACAATTCCAGTGGTTGGAGGCCATTTATCCAAAATGGAATACAATAACCCTGGAATATAAATCCTCCACACAGATGTGTCATCTCTAAAATAAACAGCACAAAGTGACTCTTCATTTAAATAGACCTGATATTCTGGACCAGGGAAAATAAATTTGAAGTTCATGGCCTCACATGTGAAGTGGTATGTGGTGGAGGAACAGAAAAAGCAAAAAAAAAAAAAGTAAAGAAAGCAGATATGATTGATATTCTGCTCTCATCTTAAAGATGGGACAGCTCAGGTGGGAATTTAGTAAGGGTGTTGGTAGAGTGATGCTGCTCTAAGGAGGGGTGGGTCAGAGCTGCTGATGGCAAATCAGTTCCTGCACCGTGTTGGTGCATCATTTGAGCCTGACATGTTTTGTGAAACCAAGAAACCCTCAGTCTGCACAATGGGAAATTAATTATAGCTCTGCAATTGCTTGAGTAGAGTTTAGATTTGAGTATCTTACCTAAACGAGTGCTGCACTGATTTTAGAAGGCACAAGCAAATCAGACTGACTTCAAAAAATGAAAGTAAAACCTTTAAAACATTAGTCGTCCCTTACAGTACCTTAATGCAACCATTTAGCAGTGGTGATAGAACAAGAAATCGATATAAAAAAGTACCCAAGGATGTTATTTTTGTTCTGCAAGGCACAACCAGACCCAGAGCCTGCTTTTGCTTGCTTCACAGGGAGATGACAATGGTTATTGAAAGGGTAGGGAAGTTAAAAGATTCTGGGAGGAACTTAAAAGTGGAGGACAGAGTGGAGAATTACTCAGGATCCTGATGAAGGCTGCAGGAACAGGACAGTTACAACCTTTCAAACTCCCATGACAAGTGGTTGGACACCATCACTGTTGTGGCCACCCACCCAAAATTTCCCAGCCCATGTCTGAGTCTGGCAGCCAGGCTCAGGCAAGCCCAGCCACCTCTGCTATATCTGGAGCAAATGAGAGGCTGCAGGGGTGACCATGGTGTACGTGGCATATTCTGGGTGGCACGCAAATCAGAATTAAATAAAATATGAAAAAAAACCTGTTCAAATCTTTTGCAAGAGGCTTTTCTGATTAGGTCTGTTAAGGAGGCACAGAAAAATTCGTAAATAACCAGGCCTGCTGGAGCAGCAGCTTGTTTTCTGTCACTATAACATATATGTTAATTAAAAAAAAATAATTCTGAACAGTGTTAAGTGTGCAGGTATTTTCCTCATTAACAAGGCTTCGTGCACTCAGTAGGTCCAACTCACACGACTAACAACATGCCAAAAGGCTCCTGTGCAAGAGTGAACAGAGTGACAAATGTATGACACAGGGGATAAATGCATGACCCTAATTTAGGACAAACAGCTGAGAGCTTGCCCCAGTTCACAGGGTCTGTGATCAGCTAAGAGCAACCTCTCCAATGAGGGAAAAGAAAAATAAACTCCAATCTGAAGGTAGCATCTGCTACCCTGCAATCCACAAAAGCATAGATATAAAAACACAAGCACAAATACCACTGGGTCCTTCAAATCCAAATCCAGATTCCTATGCCTCTACCACCACAGTTCTGCAGCTACCATGTGAGGTTCTTGCTCAAAAGCACACGAGCAGCCTTGTGAGTGAACTGAACACATAGATGCTTTTTGGTACAGTCCACATGCCATGCACTCAAACTAGCATGTCATTTGAACTTCAGCACACAAAAAGGTTTCTTAAGTTTCTTTTCTAAAGGGCAGGCAGTGTTAAACATTAGAGAATGTCATCCTAACTGGTTAAAGGTTTAATTATTGTTAGTTAAGTCACAGGTTCTTCCTGCTGTTAGGCTAGGAGATGATTCTCAAAATGATGTTTCAAAATATCATCATTTTTAAAAGCTACCTGGAAGCAGGAGCCATCCTTCAGGAAGAGTTTAACAAAAGCACATCTAAGGGGAAGCCTATAAAGATTAAGGTATAAAGGCCTGTAGTTTCCCAAACTTTCCTCATCTCAAATGCACCCAAACTTGAGGGCACAGAGAAGAATCAGATCCCTATGTAAGAACCCCTATGCTGACAACTGATAAAGTAGTGGCAAACATCCAAATAGATTTTCTCATTTCTAAAAGCTTCCAGACCTGATTTCATCTTCAAGACCTCTACTTGAATACTGATATCACGGCAGAGGAACTCGTTCACCAAACTGTGGTCTGCTCCAAACCTTAAACTGCACAGAATCTAAGGGAACATTTTCCTGTCACAACACTTGTTAGGGTCTCCTTAGCCAAGGAGGGCACAGCAGAAACACTGTCTTCATCTGAAATGCTTCCCAGCAAGTTTGTAACAGCATTAAGTAAGAGGGGGGGGGAGGTGTCTAAAAAAAAGGAGAAAAAAAATTAAAAAGAGCAAAACAGGCAGCAGTGCAAACTTGCATGCTTATGAATAAATTAGCAAAACATATGGCCTCAAACTGTAAGAAACACTGAGGTACATTTGGCTTAATAAACTAAACCACGTTATTCTGCAAATTAATACTTGCTATTTTTCGCCTAACACGGTGTCACAGTTCTTGGGGATGTTACCAAACAAAACCATCCCTCAGCAGGCACATGCTTTAAAAGCTAGAGTGTTACTTGAAATCTGGACTACATCCTTTTTGAAATCAAATCTATATTTTATAGCAGGGAGCCTGAACTTGCACATAAGGAGAAAGCAATTACCCTTCAGTCCCAGCAAGGACAGCTGGCAAGAAGAGAAACAGTTTTCTCAAGGTCACAGAGGGAGAGGAGAGCTTCCAAGAGATAACAGAAGAGTCACTTTGTTCAAATAGCTGAGCCAGCATCTCAAAGGGCAGGGTTACATTGGGATCAAAGAGAAGGGCAGAATTTGAAAATGCAGGGAAAAAAAGGTTTATTTCACATTTGTTGTAGCTTTGCAGAAGCAAGATCTGTCTCCTGTAAATGTTAGTGCAATTCAGCTTATTTCATCATCACCCAAAGCATCCCACTTGGCAGGCAAATGTTTGGTATGAATCTCCGACACTGGAACACCTGCCTTACGAGGAAAGGCTGAGAGACCTGGGACTTTTAGTCTATAAGGTAGTCTATAAATACAGAAGGACTGGGCATCAAGAAGGCAGGGACAGCCTCTTTGCACTTGTGCCTTGTGGTAGGACGAGGGGCAATGGATTCAAGCTCAAGTACAGAAGTTCCACCTCAACATGAGGAAGAACTTCTTTACTGTAAGTGTGTCAAAGCACTGGAACAGACTCCCCAGAGAGGTTGTGGAGTCTCCTTCTCTGGAGACTTTCAAGACCTGTCTGGATGCATTTTTGTGTGATCTGCTCTAGTTTTGTCCTGCTTTGGCAGGTGGGTTGGACTCGATGATCTTTGGAGGTCCCTTCCAACCTCTACCACTCTGATTCTGGAAGTCAATTACATCCTGACAACTTCAGCATAAGTAAATATTTGTGGAAGTTTTCAATATTTCTACTTGCTCAGTATGCTGTCGGTCATCAACAAAGCTCTCGTTAGCAAAGCATAACCTCTACAACTAAAAATGCTTTAATGAGGGTGTGCAAAATACCCAGATGCAAAGTGATGCTGAGACCAACAATTTGAAACCCTGAGTTCAGCAGAAGTATCATGATTCATTTGTTCTTGGAGAAACGACAAATCCACTTAGCAGCGTGCATCTGTGAATTCTCTACACCTGGTGAGGAAATTTATCAGGCTGCCATTGTGTTTTCTAAATGTTTGGTGGTTTGTGTTTCATAGGAGTCAACCGTTTCATCGAGGAAATGAAATAATTCTCCAATCCATCGAAGGCACCAGGGAAGCATTTACCAACCACATACTTTGGACAAGTTGGCTCTTGTGCTCCTATTTAAGTAGTAAGATAATATGTCCTAAGTGCCAAAACACAAATAGAGGAACCAAGGCAATAAGTTTTAGATTAATTGTTTTTAACAGACCTAGGGAGGGCCACTGTGTACACAGTCCACAGCAATTCTATGAGTTATCTCTGCAGTAAGACTGGATGCAGCATTATTTGTCACTCAAGAAAAAAAAATAAAATTCAGTCCAGGTCACTGTTTGCAATTCCTTTATCAAACAGAGATATAACTGCTGCTCTGACACAGGGAACAGGTTTTGGTGCCCTCAGGAACCAAGATAAAAAACATTTTCACCAATCAGCATTTAGTAACTCCAGGGATGTAAGCCTGAGCAATGCCCTCTTAACTGTATTGCTGCAATACCAAATTTAAACAGCCTTAGGAAAGACCATGGGAAAGCAATTTGAACCGGATTTTTTTTTTTAACAGACTAATTTCTATGTAAATTATTGATCATCCTTTTCATTTGTCCTTATGCATGGTCCTCCACCTAAGGGAAAAAGCATTTCTAATGCCAGCATGAATAAACCCTTTGTATTGAAGGAATCTTCTGCATTTTTAACACATCTAAGAAGCATGAAACAAATTACTTTGCACTAAACATTGCATATAAGAAAACAGCTACAGATTACAAGGATTATTGTCAGTTTTGTCAGGCATTTGGATGCACACAGGGAAGTGTGCTCTGACTGGCATTCAGTAAGCATCAATTTCTTAAGTCTATTATATAGTCAAACAACTTTCAAAAGCATACATGACACCCTGGAAAATCATTTTTTACATTGGAAAAAGAGGAAAAGTGTTATTGTAAAGAGCTGAGGCCAACAAAACTATTCCTAAATTTAAACAGCTTTATAGATTTCACCCCAATACAACTAATTTCATACATAGCAATGAAAGAAGGCAATGAAGAAGATTAAGATGACAAAATGAGCAGGTTGTTTGGTTATGCAGGGGAGCTTATAGCAAACACCATAATCACCTGCACATACTTTCCTGACTATATAGAATCATAGAATGTTTAGGGCTGGAAGGGGCCTCCAAAGGTCACCTAGTGCAGCCTCCCTGCAGTGAGCAGGGACACCCTCAACTAGACCAGGCTGCTCAGAGCCTTGGCCAACCTCACCTGGAATAGCTCCA
>JANHGL010015026.1:0-33043 GCA_024611195.1 Ceyx melanurus | reverse complement strand
AGCATGTCTGAGAGCGCTGAGCATGCTCTTTTGCGGAGATGAAGAGCCTGCCCACACCCGCCGTTAGACCCCCCCCTCCCCAGCCCTGAGCGGAATTTGGCTCAGATAATAATAGTAATAATTATAATGTAAGTGTCTCCAGCCATCTGTACGCGGGTAAAGGGGGTGGGACGGGGGCAGCACAGCCGGAGGGAGCAGGCGCATGGGGCGAGTGCGGCGGGACTGCCGATGGGGACGGGAGCGACGGCCGAGCAGGAGCCGGAGGGGCGGGACACACGCAACCTCCACCTCGCTGCGGGGGTGGCGGAGGTATCTCTGCGCGGCTCAGGCAGTGATGTGAGAGGAAGAGGAAGGCAGCCTTCCTCCCCCCGCCGCACGCCCAGCCACCCCTGGGACACCCACTCAGGCGCCGGCTTCCCCCTGTCTGAGGAGGGCTCTCCGCTGGGGGGATAAACTCTTGGTGAGCACCGAAGTGATGCGGGGTCTTCTCTGACAAGCCAGATCTCAAAGTACTTCGGCAGAGTTGTCTGTAAGACATCAGTGAATAAATAGATTCACTCCCCAGTCTTCCTTGCAAGTGCTATAAATCCCTTCGGGAAGGGCACACCAGAACTGTAGCACTGCTTGGGTGATTGACGTGACGGGAGCGCAGGACGGAGAAGGTAATAAAGCAATTGCCTGCCTGAGAACCGCTGATCTTCATAGAGCTTCCAAGTGCTACCACGCTGCCAATGATGCCTGCCTGAGCTGAGGAGTCTGCTCCCTCCTTCCTCAGCGCTTCCAAGATTTACAGGAGACAGCTGGTGTGGGAAAGACAGGAGCCGACTCTTCCAATTAAGACGGGGGAAAAAAGAAAGAAAGTTTTTATTTTTAACAGATTCTTTTTAAAGGGTCTTGAAAGAAAATATTTTAAGGGGGACAGCACTTGGCAGGAATTATCCTTAAAGCCCGAGGGGCGCGTCCTGCTGTGAGCGCGGCGTCCAGCGCAGGGCTGGCGCAGAGGAAGGGGTTTCCGTTGATCTCGTAGTCATTTGCGTTGCAATTAAGACTGCTGTTGCAGCGTGTACTTTCCGAGCGACTTTGAACAAAGCACCAAGGCTGAGAAGTAGCACTACTCCGAATCAGCAGCGCTCTCATCTTCCCTCCCAAGAATGACAAGAGCTTCCAAAAGGATGCATTTCTCTAGATGCCCTGAGGATCCGGGCAGCTTTCTGGGACAAGCCGCTTTAGCACGATGCTTTTGCTGGCTTTCCCAGGTGTTTTAGTGCTGTGTGGCCGCTATGGAGTGACTGCAAACGCCAGCAGGGTGCTGCTCGGAGCGGCAGCGCTTCCCGGAGCGGGTGGCTGCTGTGGGGCTGCTCCGCTCCGCCCCGGCCACCGGCAGAGGGTGATGCGGGCCCGGCCTCGGTCCCTCGCCCACCGCGACCGGGAGGGATTGCCCGCCCGAGCAGGACTCCTTGTGCCAAACTGTGATGCAAAGCAGACATAACTTTTGCGCCAGCAACTTTTTTTTTTTTTTTTTTTTTTTTTTTTCTGCGGTGCGAGGCGTCCCGCCACTTTCCCACCAGCAGGAATACAAAGCTCTTGGAGACCAAAGCAGTTCCCAGGTGGTGACCTGTAGGTAGTTGGGCACAGTAAAGAGCAGCTTCAACACTCCTCTAAGTCGTGAAAGGCTTTCATCAATTTCTGGCTAGTCTCAGGAGAGTTTAAGTCATTTCAGTGCTCCACTCCTTCTCCCCTCGGCCAACACAAGTCCCTTGCCAGACTGATGGGACAGAGTCAGGGCAAACAGCAGGCAGTTGTAGGTCCTGAGGGGATTGAGGAGAGCTCTCTCCCACATCATACTGCATGGAGGGTTCATATGAAGAATGTTAAAAATGGTAGCAGGGTGTCTGTTGTAGCAGAACTTGCCAAGAATTTTGGAAACAGGCTGGACATTGTCTTTTGTGATACTGGGTTTCCTCCAAATGTATGTCAGTAAGCATCAAAAAGAATGACAGTTTCCCTACTAATACTACAGGTCAAATGTGCTGGCTGTGATGATAAGATGTAATAGTATTGGAAATATGTACTATGTGATCTATAAAGCTTTTATACATCCCAGATCAGGCATTAAATATAAATTTGCAATCCGTGTGTTATTTATTGCACTGATCATAATGAATTCTGAATTTTAATAAGAATGTATACAATGATATATAATGAATACACATTTTGAAAGGTCATTTTGGAGAAAAACTGAACAAGTATCATGTGTGCAACACCTTCAAATGAGGGTAGGTGTGCTACCCCTTACTAGTCCATGCACGAATTCCTGATGAAACAGATCAGTGCTGCAAACAGAGACTACTCTTCCAGAGATTTTGAGCTGTTCTGGTTTTCCTTTGATCTGTCTCACCCTCTGTCTCAGATGCATATAAGAACTTTCCTCTGACTTTTTAATTCACAAGCCTGTGGGGCCTCTATTTTAAAGGAGAGGCAGTGAAACCATAGACTGAATAATTCTGTTGTAGTTGCACTGCAGCCTCGAGTTTAGTGTTGTGAAGCACTTTTTGTCACCTAAAGTATCTGTGGTTGTCTATGTCTACATTTTGAACATACCTGAAACTATACAGCTGTGTATTATATATTATATAGGACTTTGTAAGTGTGTATAAAAACAATGAATTCACTTACTTTTCATTTATGAATTCAGAATTTACATTGAGGCATTTGTATTTAATTGTTTGAAATGTGGCTTGTGAAGAGGAGTTGAGAGGCATTTCTGTTGTCTGGACTGCTGTTGACTTGTGACTTTCATTGACACGGGTTAGGTCATTACAGATTTTTTCCTTTTTGTTTGTCCAGTTACATGACATACAATTCCTTTAGCATATACCATAATATCAAATTACTTACTTCACATCCACATGAAACTGGTCACACAGGAGGTTTCACAATAATAGTCTTCCTTATAATTTATTAAATATCTGATAAAGAAATTCAAATGAGAAAACCACAAGAATTTTAAACATGAGGTTGATTCAGTAGTTTTGTGCTCTTGAGCATGGAAAACTATTTAAATTAAAAGGAGAACTAATATGCAGAGGAATTCTGTAATGTTTTTATTTATTTTTAAAAGAAGGAGCCTGAGAAACTCATGTACTTGGTGTGGTGTGGGAGGACTTTTGATGAGACTAGGTAGGTGGGTATATTTGTGTTTTAAGTTAGTCATTCCATAATGAAAGGCATAGTACTCTGTAACACTAAACATATTCTTGTGAAAGTTTACTTCACTTATTCCTCTCTCTGCTTTTGGAAAATGAACATTTTATTATAGATGTTAATTTGTCTTTAATGCAAAACTTGCTCTGTCCTACCCTCTCTATCTACCTCCCTTCAAGAAACCATGATGGTTTACTAGGGCCCTATCAGAAATACTCAACAAAGACAATTAACCTTTGCATTCAACCATTCTTCGTCAAGCTGAAATGGTTTTAAAGTAATATACATGCAAATTATTTTCTCTTTATTCCTAAAGTGGAAATTCCTCTTTGTCTCCCAGTATGTATAAGGAATATACATATTCCAGAGGCTGGAGAGATTTCTGTACATAAGATAGAGTTGTTGGACATAGAAAAATGGTCAAGACAATGGCAGTGCTCTTACTATACACTTTAGAAATTGTTCCTGTACTATCACTACCAAGAAACAGTACTAACCTCTGCCTGAGCTGTATGACATTGTACATTACAGCTTTGCTAAGCTCAACACTCTTTAAATGGAAAATACATCAAAATCTGAAGGTTTGATTAAAGGGAAAAAAGCACTTTATCTTCCTGTTCTCCTTGTATTTTGGGATAAATGTTGTGTTTTCTTCTTCCGCTGTATTCTGCACTTAAAAAAGAATTTATAAGACATTTATGTAAAGGTTACGAACACATTTCTTTCTTCCTGAAATAGAAGAGGTTATTGTGTGATGCTACTGTAAACCAGGTTGTTTTTATAGGTCTGAATGTAAGACTTGGGGACACTGTATAACTCATGCTAGAGCCTTTCAAAGATAAATCAGTCCAATGTGAAGACATGTTTGGGAGTCACACTCATGATTTTGTTCTATGTCCCTTAGTCTTTTGGAGGTTGATACTGCCTTCCCAGGATTCTGATTAGGCCATGAGCAAGATTGTTGTTCATGTCAGAAATGTCATGAGACTTTTCCTGTGAAATAATTTTGGCTTGTACTATTTTATAAACTTTTAAAATCCTTGCCCATCATAGTTGTTTCTACACCCTCTAAGGATCCAGCATTCCAAAGGACAAAGATAAGGATTAAAATACCAAAAAATAAAAGCATGTTTTTATTTTGCTTGTACTCTTCTCACTTTGACATGGAAGCACCAGGGGCCTCTCCATAGGGAAAACACTCTAATTTTCTTCTCTCTTCCTTCAGAGGAAAACTGGAGAATATGGCTTAGAAATTGTATCATTATTTTTATTTTTAAATACTCTGTACATTTAAAGATCTTACAGAAACTTACATAAAGCCCTGTTGTACTTTTGGCTGGAGCCATGTATAATGCCATTGTAAAGCCAGAATGAAGATTGTCATTTTTCTACTAAGTCATCAGATCCTTTTCTAATTCTAAGATACTTCATGTTAAGTGTTTGTTCCACAAGAAAACCCCTCTTTGTGAAGAAAGAATTTGGTATCCATAAGCACTTGTTTTTATTCCTTGTCAGAGGAAGGAATGACTGTTAAGCCACATCAGTGAGAGATGCAAAATGTGAAACTTTATGCTGTGTTAGCAGTATTACTGCAGCTAATCACACAAAGCCAGATTTACAGAGCTACCAAGTAAGTCAAAGTAAATTTGTGGTGTTCAACTACAATAAAAAAGAAGTGTTCTGTCTGTCCCTCCCTTCTTATACCCCTAGACAACGTATTAAGTAGGGTTGTGTGATTTAACTCCTGTGCATTTGCTTGAGAAGTACTATATGAGGACAGAGTATCTTTCTGCAGTTTTAACTTAGCAGTGTATGGTTAAGTCAGTGCAGTTACATCAGCAGAAGTACATCAGTGATATGTCTAAAAATCAGTGCCACAAGCAGTAGAATGCCTCGGGCATAAAAATCTGTCTAAAAGCCATGTTTTTCTGTTTTATCAGTCCTCTTCAGTTCATCTGGGAAGCATAGTCTGGAATTTATAGGTTCCACCTTCCTGCTCCTACAGATCTTGAACAGACCAATTATTTTAGTAAATGGAGGCCACCACTACTCGAAAATCACTCCCTTTCCACTTTCTAAGAAGGTAATTGTGTACATGTAATGGAAGCACACAAACTGAAACCACAGTTAATTTCCATTTGTGCTTTCTGAATGCATTGCTCTTTGCACCATGATTGGGGTTAAAACTGCAGTTTATTGAACCAGATCCACACAGGTATTTTTTCTATTTTTGCTTTTGAAGATCACTGTTCTACTTCTCAGTTATGTAGCCCAAACTCTACTCTTGTTCATAAGGTGTTTTAAGTTGGTTTCAAGAAAGGGGGAAAACATGCAAACTTCATATTGAACACAAGTAATGCAATTAACTGGCTACATGGCACAACATCTCTTTAAAATCAGTATAGGTTTTAATTCTAGTTAAAGGTAGTCCACATGCACAAATCACTCTATAAATGGCTCTGACCCTTAACTAGTTGAAGACAAGTAAATTAACTGTGTTAGAAGAAAACTTCACATTTGTTCAACTTAGAGTTGCATTTAATAAATTGACAACATACATGAAACAAAACTAAAAGAAATCAGTAAGAGTCTGTGCTGCTTTAAAATCTAGTGTGTTTCTGCACATAGAGCAACAGAGATTACAAAAGTTGAAAGGCAATCTAAAATTTCCGAAGTTACCTATAGTAAAGAGGAAGAGAGACAGCTGAATTGAGCCTCAGAATCTTTTACTTGGCATTCAATTTACAGCCTCATATTGGAAAGGGTTTTAAATCTGAACTCGGAAGGGTGCTTAGCCATTGCACACCCAGCCTGTATGCTGTGTGTTGGGAGGGGGTTGGGGCTGGGCAGCCCCCTCTCCTTAATCTGTCTGTCCTGATGCACTTCTGGCTCGGGCACGGATAGTTTGGCTGTAAGCAGCTTTGGACGAAGTCAAGCCACTAACGGGCTCATTAGGAGAGCTCAAAGTCCTGTGTTTCCCAGCAACAGTCATTATTTGCTTTAGGAGCTGCTACGGGGAAGGTGCCTGCAGTGCAGCAGAGGTTCAGAGCTGGAAAGCAATCCACAAAGACCACTTTACTCACTAGGCACTGAGCATCTGCACATGCCTCAGTTTTCCCTAATGCTGCGTAGGCTCATCACACTAATGACTGACACATTTGCTCACATGTTTCCCATCTGGGCTGAGAGGATTATTTTAGGATTTATCCTGAGGAGGGCCATTGATAGCCTTCTATCAGGTAGGTGGAATTATCCTGATGACTGTGATCCAATAAGGGTGCCCAAAGGATGATTATTTCTTAGCTTATGTTCACCAGGCAATAGTATCCCTAATGGCTTTCACATGGTAAGTGACCAAATGAGGTAAAAATGCCCAGATTTTCCCTTTAATGGCATGTTTTCGCTATTATCTTAAACTGGCATGTATTTTTAAACACCCAAAGGTGATTGTAGTACAACTTAGAGGGGTTGTTTCTGTTTTGAAGAAAAGATCGAGTTAATTTTCTGTACTCAGTGTGATTGTTTGGTCATCATAGTCCAATAGAATACTTAAGAATGTGAATCTCAGTCTGGTAGAGAAACTCCTGTTAAGATTGTTAATGCTTGAGGAGATAGGTAAGATTTCAATCTGCATGATATGTCTTTTTTTTCTTTTTTTTCTTTGGTGGTAATTTTTCTTGGCTAATTCACGAGTCTCCCTGCTGAGCAGGCTGGCTGTTGTAAATCTCATTCACCAGGTAATATATGTGTGAGGAAGGAAGTTGTATGATCTATGCTCCAATAAATGGTAGAGAACATTTCAGGATGCATTACAAAGAGACTGAAAGGCTTTCCAAGAAGACTACTTAGCCTTTTTAAGACCTTACCTGAAACTCAAGTAATCATTTATTACTTTCAAGAGTTTGAAAATTAGCTGTAAGTAGAAACTAGGAGCCACTTACTATAAAAATACACTCCTCCAAAACAGTAACAAAATCCTCATCCTCCCTGAAGTTTAGTAGAGTTCAGGCAAAAAAGTAAAAGACAAAAATCAGGATTAAGATCCATCTGTGTTTTGTTTTGCCTGAGTCATGACCAACAGATGGCAGATACCCTGTAGAAATCACTTAGCTGAGTTACTCTAGTTTGTGGGGTATCTAAGCCATCTCTCCTAGTTCTAACATTAAACTCTGTCAGAAACCCAGTTTCGTTTAGAAGTTCAGACAGGTAACAGTACTCAGGCTTGTCTATAATTTTGTCTTCAGATACAGTACCTGTTATGTAAATACTGGTAATAATTGTATCCCCTTTTTTTTGGAAACAATAGGTTTCAGTGCTAACACAAGACTGCCTTGCTGTGTCAAACTTTATAGGCAGTTGCAAAAATAGCTAGCAACAAGCTGGTATTGACTGTCACTTCCAGTAGGACTCAAGTTGACATCTACTATTTCAGATATAGTTCAGTTTAGAAATACTCTGTGTGCCATTTCCCAATGACTTCTGCAGTTGAGCAGACAGGAGATGGATGCAAAAGCTGTCTATCATGTAGACTCGTGTTCCCACTTAATCTTCATGCAGGGAAAATTATTATTCAATTTCATCAATGTTTTATTAGATTTTCCGGAAAAAGCTGGCAAGTGAATGTCATTCTTCAGAGACTAACAAGTTAGTTAGTGTGTGCTGTTTCCCCAGTACTGGCACTGACATTCTCATTTCTTTAAATGTAGCTTGTTTTCAGGGAGCAAGATACTATTTTTAGAATTTATCTCATACTTCCCTTCTTTTTTCCCCCAGCTCATTATGAGATGCAAGTGAGTATGTGATTGGAAAATGATCTTATTTGCCCAGAAGAGACCTCTACCTAGTTAAGCTCCCTATTTTGTTCAGTATTAATTTAGATGAGGTAGATAATATTCACTCTTAATGTAAATATGTCATCTACCCAGTCTACTGAGACCACTCGCACTAGTGCTTAACCAAATTATGAGTATATGAGTCTCTGTGTCTCATGATAAAATTTCCATTATACTGCTGACAGGCATAAAAGAGAAGGTACCTTTAGCCAAGGTGCTGTCTGTCCTGTAGAACTTGGACTTTTGTAATCCTAGATCAGTGAAGAAAAGCATCTAGCAGACAGCAGCTGCAGTATGATGAGCAGAGCCAAGGGGAAGAGCCTGGAAGAGCTGCACTGAAGCCTAGCACCTGATATGTCAAGAATTATAGCTTATATTGAGCAAAATTAATTTCAGTTTGGGTCATATGCTGCTGCATCAGACTAGAGTGCTATTATTTTGTAATAGACTTGCAGAGCTTGCCACTGCAGTTTTCGAATAGCCAAGCAGAATGTGAAGATTTCGAGTGGAAAGGGAAGGCTGAATGGTGCAATAACAAATGACAGCACAGTGATCATGTGCTGAGCTGGTGGCAAACTAAAGCAAAATGATTGTATGGCTACTGCAGTGTTGCTCGTGCTGATGCCTCACTGACATATCTTAATTATTCACAGATTTAGTACTATATTTTGTATTTTTTTTTTTAATATAAGATGACCAAGGGTTTTGTGCTAATATTATCCAGTAAAGAATGTGTGTGTGGCCTGTACAACACTAAAATGCATGTGAAGAAAAAAAAGAGCATCAGTTGGAATCTATTTCTCTAGGTGCTAGAAAACTCAAATGATTACCCATAAATTTGTAGAAAGTGCATGTCTGCAGAGAAGGGGTTGCATCAGAGGTGATGGAGACAGAAGAATCAGAGAATCTATGAAAGCAGCTGATGTTGGTGTTATCTTTATATCATTTAATGGTGTTGAGCCAGATACTGTATTACTGTCCCAGTGGAATGTTACCACTGAATTGGTATGCCATGTGTTCACAGTTTTCTGATATAATTATAGGGCCAAAACTTGCATTCCTGGGCACTGAAAATTTCCCCTAAATCTATAGTTGGAACTTGTTACACTTAGCTTTCACTAAATATTATTTTAGGGAAAACCTGTCCTCTTCTGTGTACTTTTCTGATTTTGTTATGCCAAATAAATTTTTTTTTCTACCTTGCCCTTTAATGAAGTGCTAATGGTGCTAGCAGGGAACAGCCATTACAGGTATCAATACTATTTCCACCTGTGGAGAAGAAAGCTTAAGTCTGCTTTTAGAACTAATAAAAGAAATACATTTATATTTCTCTTATGATGTGTGATTTTTCTTTTAAAATTATTTAAATTGCAATTTTTTTGTCTATATCATCACATCCTTGTCTATGTGCTTATGTATGTCCTTTTATAAGGACTAATTTACAAGTTAAATTGAGGATTTTTAAATAATTTATCACAATGCCAAAATATTATCTGGCATTGATATGTTAATGCTTCCTGTATCTTTATATGAATCCTTCCAGTAACATGAAGAGGATGCAGGAAGGGAACAGGAGAGGATGACAAGATGCAAGACTACTGAAAGAAGCCAGTAGTACATTGTGAGCCAAATTAAGGTGCCTTCCACTGTCTCAGTCAAGTTAGTTCAGTACAGTTCTGTGCTTTTCTCACTCTTATCTGTCTTGCCAGAAAGTTGCACAGATTGTGTTTAACTTTTCTAGCAAAGATAAAGTGCCATGAATTTTACTTTTAGGGTTGTCAAGGTTAAAGGTGGGAACAGACACTAGACCTTTAACGTGCTCTCTGTTAATCCCTCTCCCTTTTCAAAGGGGAAGACAAAAGGTATAAGTGAGAGAAAATATGGATTGGAAAAGAAAATTAAAACATCTTTAATGATAATAATAAAATGGAGTATATGCAAATACATATAGAACCAATATATACTCCAACTCCCTGATGGCAATTACATCACTGACACCACTGATGCTGTGGAACAGTCACTGAGAAAGTCCCAGACTGGATTCAACAGCAAAATGGGAAATGGATTCTACAACCTATGCATTGAGACTGAAGGCAGAATACACAAGAGTCCTTTTTGGACACCCTCCATTGAAAAAGAGAATTTGACTCTTGTGATCCCTCAGCTTTATACTGAGTATGATGCATATGGGATGGAATACATCAATGGTCAGGTTAGGGTCACCTGTCCTGTCTGATCTTCTCTGCAGGTGCAGCCTTTTACTTTTTTTTTCACACCCAAGATAGCACACAAGATTTAGAAGTGACCTGGATATTTATAGGAGAGAGTATGAGCAAGAGCCTTTCTGCACTCCAGTCCTTGGTAATAACTGTAAACATCAAGCATTGCCACTTCTAGAGCAGACACTGTCTGCAGAAATGTACTGTTAACTTCTGACAGTGCAGTTATTTAGAAGAGGCTGAGCTGAAAAGTAAAATCACTGAACAGAATTAGTTCTGTTCTCACTCAAACCTGGACAAGGCAGCACACTTTAAAATCAAGATCCATATAATATTTTTTCAGTGTGTGTGTGCTGTGAGTTGACACTATTCACATTATTCCTGAATTTGGCCCAAGAATCATGGCTTAGGGATGGTTGTTTGGTAAATATTTTGCATAAATTGCTTGCTTGCTACACAAGGTTATGATGGCAGGTTTGTTTCTTGCTTCTTTTATTATTTTATGTCTGGTTTAACTTAAGAGGTCTAAAATTACCTATTTTTTTTCTTCTGATCTTTTAAAAATATATTGTAGAAGTTTCACTGTGAAAATAATATTTTCTACATAGGAAGTTAAATATCTATTTTTCCTTCAGAGAAAAGTCCAGTTCCTCTCACCTTGTAATGATTTGGTGTTCACTTGTATGTATTTTTACTCCAGCACCAACAAAATAAGTATTATCTGCAAAATAATTTATCTAAAACAGATTTAAATGTAACCTTAGAGCACAAAACATGAAAGAAATAAACAGAGATAAACTTTTAAAACAACCAATTCTATTCTGCATGCAACAATTGCTCCCCTTATCAGCAGGAATAAAGTTTACTGCTGTTGGAAACTTGTAAAAAGCCAAACGTGTTCCTTGTAAAATGCCTTGTCAACTGCAAGCAAACAAGAACACACCTTTCAAGAACCAGGCATCTTCTTGTTTTACTATCGGTAAGGTTTGTGTCCTACAAGCCTACTCAGGAGTAGTTACAAAAATGTGAGTTGAACAAAGACTTTATGAACTGCCTCAGACAGAATACAGGGGATTCAGCTGCTCATCTCAGAGAGAACTGAGGGATGCCAATATCCAAAGGCTGAACTGAGATTAATATGGACGTCTTTGTGATTGTTACTACATTTCAGTAAAACTAATTATTGTATCACAATTAAATCTAACAACAAACACAATTTCTGGGGTTTTTTTAGTTAAAATAATACCTTCTGTGAACCTTTCTGGGGAAGAGGAGACAGGAGGAGGAAGAATTACCCATCTGCTCATTTTATTATCTTTTAATCTTGAGCCAATTAAAATAATGTTTAAATATTTAATTTAAAAAAATGCCTTTAAAGAACCGTGTCTTTGAAGAAAGTACAATTGTAATGAATCCCTCCTATACAATCTGTATCAGGATCAGTTTGAAGGGTAGTTTGTTTTTATTGTTACCTTCTTATTAAAAAAAAAGCAACAAACAAACCAACAACCAAAACAACAAATGAAAACCTCAAAGCTATAAATTTTTACAGATCAGGGCTAAGAATGATATGGCAGTGATGTTTACTGGGATAAATCAGGTGTAAGTAGCAGAATTTCAATACCAAAGTTTAATAATATCATCAACATGGGTAGCTCTTTAAAGAGACCTGATTGCCTAAAGACAACTTAATTTTAAACACTAAGACAAGTCAATCAGTATACACCTAAAAATATGCATTGAGGGATGCATTTTGCATACATTACAGCCTTGTTTTTCCTTTCTAATCTGTGATATCTGTAATTGTTTTCTTCACATATTCAGGAACTCAACCACCTGTGTATAGGTCTACGTATTGCTGGTGACTAGGTAGAGGAAAAAGTGTTTCTAGGGGGTAGACAGGGCAATGAGAAATAGCCTTTTACTGAAGATTCTGGTGTTAAAACATTTCTCCCACTGGGCTGTTTGTCCACTGATAGGAAATGTTGGTGAGTTTAAAATGTAAATGTCAGCTCAGCCAATGTACAGACTATGGGCTGTGAGGTTAAATGGTGGGCCCATTTTCTCAATTTTACATTTTACAGTATCAGAATTGATACCCTGGCAACATTTAAAGTGGCTAGGGGCACGGTGGGAAGTAAAATACAGAAATACAGAGATGTCAATACAGCCACCTCAGTGCTCCTGGAAACTCTATCCTGGATCATGACTAAATGGAATTTTCTGATCAACTGCCATCATTTTTTTGTGGCCAGGCTGCATGAAGGAAGAAATCTATAGAATCTAACTTTTTTTTTTTTTTTTTTTTTTTAATAGTAGCAGTATTTGTATTTATTTTTAAATATAATGCCTATTATTTGTGTTTCATGGAACCCACTGTTGATGATGTAGGGAGGAACCTGATTTCACTTGACACTGTTATACTTTCTTCTCTGAATATGCTATGATTAGATTTTTTATGTGAGTCAATATCCACATAAGCTGGTAGAGAAGGCATTGATGTTCATCGTTGCAGGGCAAGCTAAATGTTATTTCCAAGATATCTGCTTCAACTCTCAGCCTCAGAAAGAAGATAGCTCTGGACTCCTTAAGTCATGTGGAAGAATAAGATTTCTGGAAGATAACACAGTTACTATTTAACTCCTGGAAAACTGTACAGCAAACCTGATTTTAGGTGTGATTTAGAATACAATAAATTCAGGAAAGCTGTAGTTTTATCAAGGGCATTGGTCTGGAAACTTTTCTAAACAGTCATTTTGAAAGACAATCACTAGCTAAGCTCAGTAAGTAGTACTGCATCAAAACATCAGTGAAGAAAAATAATTTGTGGCAAGTACTGTGTCATAGAATGCTTTGTGTTGGAAGAGACCTTTAAAGCTCACCCAGTCCAACAACTGTGTGGTGATCATGGACATCTTTGAACTAGATCAGTTAAAAAAAAAAAAAAGCTCTGCATTAAATTTTTAGGAAATTTAGAATTTGCTTCTGGGAAAGACTTGTTTCCTGTCTTCTCTAAATAAAGCAAGAACTGCATGAGACATCTGTTTTATCTGCACAATTAGAAGGGAAGATAATGTGCTGTTTCACAAATATGCAAGAAAAAGACTTTCCTTCAATAGCTCACAGATGATATGGATCAAGATAGCTGAGTGCAAGAAGGCTAATACAAGTTCTTTGATTCTGTTTATTTTTATTTTCCTTTGTTGTTTTTTTTTAACCTTGTCTCTTCTGAGTTAGCTTTGTTGCCTTTCAGTAGTTTTCTGAAAAGCATCCCCAAGGAAGATTTTTGCCATTTTTGCCAATATAGTGGTATCAGCTGATATTAGCTGAACCAAAGCCATCTTTCTCTTTGAATTCTGCATTCTTCCTCAACCCTGTTCAAGTAGTATGCATATTAAAAAGTTAATATATGTACATATAGAACCATATGTGTATATATATTCTATAGGTCTGTATGTTTTCATTTTTTTCTTATTTTTAGATTTTAAACTTCTTACAACAGTGCTTTCAAAGATGCATTATTATAGAATTATTCTATGCTGGTTGGCATCTGATTTTATAAGCACTCATCAGAACAGTATCATTAATTTCAGTTAAATGGGGAAAATTTTGCTAAGATTTTCAGATTAATAGTACATTTCAAGACTTGAAAATATGAGTCCTGCACTGTGACGTGATTACAACAGAAGAAACAGTCGAAGAAGGTGGTGGGAAAAATTATTCTATGTCATGACTAGTGAGACAGGTACCAGATTTGTGCTCACTGACCTTGTCTGTCTAGTGGCTTTCTTTACCACACATTGTCATCAATGGCAGCAGAAGTTCAATTGACAGAGAACCAGGGCAGTGTGTGGGTCTAATTACTACAACAGTGTGTGTGAGTGTGTGCTAGTGGGCATTTTGTACTCTAGAGTGTAACAACAAAGACAATAGGTGTCAAGATTTGAAGGGCTCTATAGTACGGGAAAGAACATCTTCATTTTCAGTAACTGCCACAGCAGTTAATCACAGTGAGTATCTTTCTATTTAATCTTTCCTTGGCCAATGTTTTCCTGAAGAGGTAGCGGGCTTGGTGTCCCACCCACATCCTACATGGCAATAGTTCCAGGGACAAACAGGCCCATGTTCCAGGGGAGGTGTTGGAGGGTAGCTCTGGCTCTGCCACAACAGCCTCCCCGATGGTGCAGTGCTGATGTCTCTTCAGCCTTTTCTGACTCTCAGACCCTTTTTCTACATTGTAAAAGCAGCTCTGCTGAGGAGACAGGGAGGTCTCAGGCTCTCTTATTTTTCCTTTATGATATCTGTAAAGAAATGTAATCCCTGTTACTGCCTTTCTCCAGCTTGGGTCCCTTGAAACATCTTCCCTCTCTGCTTGGAGGTGGCTGAGTGTGCCTTAACAAGGTGATAGGGAATTGGTGTATTTGGAGGACATATTCTCCCTCACTTCTCTCCTTCAACTCAGAAGATTAACCTTCAGTTTGGCGACAACTCAGAAAATCAAGCACAGGCATATATTTTACAGCTCATCTATACTTAGAGAAGATGGAAGAAAGTGAAAACTAGTCATAAAAATAAGGGGTAGCATTACAACTTTTGCAGCCGTGTCATAAAAAATATTATTCCTTTCTTTTTTTGCACTGAGCTACTTAAAGTCTGTACTACACTGAACAGAGGTTTTATGTGGCATTTTTCCCCTCAGTTACTAGCAAGGGAAACAAGTGCTCTGCTTCAGCAAGTGAATCCACTCATGCTTGTGATACATCTACAGGCTATGTGTGAGAATTATACCAACAATTACTGTCTAGGAGTGCTCTGCATGCAGATGCCACAGAGAGCATTGAAAATGTATCACATAGTTATGGGAAACACAATAGGAATCTTTCTGTGAGTGAAATAATTATATTTTAGCCACGTTGGAACCAAACAATCTAGCTAGCTCTAAGTCTTTATTCAGAAGTAAAAAGATCATTTATGCATTGTAATGCACCCTTGTCCAAATAATTGTGCTGGAATATTGTAGGAAAGTCTTTTGAACAGCTCTGTAATAGCCATAATGTTGGATATTATTAGTAGCCTGCAAAAGTATTTCTAACCATGTGCAAACTCATCTTTTATTCCATTGTAATTTATCACACAGTTTTCACCTTCTATGTATTTCAAGAGAAATTAACTGTAGTTGAAATGCTTCCCAAGCCCAATCAGCTTCACAGGTTAGATGATCTTGTGTCGGTGTAAGGCAGAAGTGACACCACATGTTATTCCAAGGTCCACTTGTCAGAAGTGTGCTGAAAGATGGAGTGGTTCAGGGGAGAGCCAAAACACTCAGGACCTTTCTGTTCAAGGTCTGCTTATCTGGTAAGGCACAGTGCTGCATAAGGCAACTAGAGGACTTTCTCAAAGGTCTCTAACATGCCCATTTGAAATAATTTTGGTGAGATTCTTCAGTAGTTTCTTAAACTTTTTTTAAACAGGCTGTGCCAGTTTTTGTGGTCCTGAATAGCCAAACAACATTACTTCTTATACCTGCATTAGCTCAAGCATCTTGAAATAGAAGCATCTTGAAAAATACTCTCCAATGAAAGTCTGAATGGGTTTGGACTGCTTAATTTGACAAACAAAAATGAGACTTTACTTGATAGAAAGCAGAGTAACTTCAGGATATTAAAGGACTTCACTGTAGTGAATAAGGGCATAATGTGCTCAAGGCATGAACGTAAACATATCCCCATCAGCTACACAGATTTATAAGAGAGAGCATGATTAGCTAATGGAGTAAACTTAGTAGGAAAGTGATGAATTGTCAGTCTCTTGATGTTTACAGGTTGAGACTGAATGCCTTTCAAGACAATATGCCTAAGGCAGTCATAAATTATGCCTCAGTCTAATTTACGTTGCAGCTTAATACAAGTAAATAAGGTAAATGGGTGAAATAAACTCTAAAATTGAGCAATGCTACAGTGGCACCTGAGTGATCATTCACCTTATTTAGATATCCACATACTGAAATTCCTTATGCTTTATTGGAATTAAATTAAAACATCAAGTATTCATATGTTCTCAGATCTCCTTTTGGAAAAAAAATATTGTAGATTTTTCTGCCTAGCTCATTTTATTTTATGTTTTTATTTCTGTGCCATGAGAGATGTTTTATACGGTATGTTACTCTAAACTACACTACAAATATTAAAAATAAATTTTATAATATGACCACATTTATAATGTTCTTTATGCAAATTACTTCTAATTTGGATTCTGTGTAGCTGATACCAGTGCAAGTTCCAAAGTAATTCTTCCAGACTTACTGTTTGACTCATGGCAAGGCATTGTATTGAACAAATGCAGCATAAAATGTAAGGATTATGTAGACAAAGCTCAAAGGTAAACTCAGTGTTCCATTCTGTTGACAAAACTTGCTTATTTGTCTTAAAATTATGAGCTGTTACACTTCAATAATTCTCTTTCAGACCACAGAACATATCTGGAGTATTACACTGCATTTCTAAATTTTCTGTTAGACTCAACAAAGAAATTATTGTCCTTGTACTTGCTGAGTGCTGTCTAACGAAGAAGTAATAAGATAAAGAGAGAAGATAGCCTGAAGCCCAGGATACAGTTATGGCCTGTAAGGACTTTGTTTTTTCCCAGCATGAGTTTACTAATCTGAATGTTATTTGGTAATCACATATCATCACTTTCTCATTAAAAATCCAGTTACTGCATTCAAACACAATATTAGGAAGACTATCTCACCATAATTTTTGTTGGCACAGTGTACTTTTCTATATCATGCTTTCTTTTCACATATTTTGTCTCAGGTATAACTTCCACATAGCTGTGATAAATCCCTAGGCAGAGAAAATATACTAGTCCAGTAAGCCTATATATAATATGAATTTTAGATGCACATTTCTGAAAAAAAACCACTCTATTGTCTTTAGCAGGAAGCCAAAGATGTTTTTCTTCTTGAGGTAGTGGGAGTATCGTATCAAGGAAAGAAAGGGAGAAGAACCTTTTATAACACAGTTCCTCCTTTTTGGACTTCATGATTTAAACACTCCACAAGACTGAATTTCTCATTCATGACCTCTGTTCCTCACAGATGGATGAAAAGTGGATAATTATGAGGAAGTTAGAAGACCTGGTGCTGTAAGTACTATTGCTGTGAGTCATGAGCAGCCTGGAGCAAATTTCTTCATGGGAACTTGATATATCTCTATACATGATGTTATGAATTTCACAGCAGTTATCAGTAGCACTTTGCAACAGTCTTGTTCCATATATAGTCTTCCCTATACGTAAGAAGATTATGTCAGCATGGAGATACCTTTCTTTGACTTTGGAGTCTTGTTTAATTGGTAAGAACAAATGGACTTCCTTTCCAGACACACAGAAATTGTGACAGATTGGAAGATGTCTCTGATAGAGTATCAAGCTTGACTTATTAAGAAGTTTTTTCTTTAAAGGCGAGAAGATCAGAGGGCCCATTGTCACAAGCCTCTTATCTGTTCCCTTTGGCTACTTAAGTGTAGCCAGGTGGCTGAAAACTTACTCTCCTAGCAACTGATCTGTTTCTTTTTTTTTATTTTTTTTTTTTTTAACAGACTAGTGTATTTCTTTCTATTGAAATACTAGTCACAGAAATACTAATGAAATGCTATTGTATTCTGTCTCTAAATTCTATTGAAATACTAGTCACAGATATTAAATTAGAATTTTATGGCATGTATTCATTTTCAAAAAATATCCAGTTCCTAGTCCATGAGAAATATTTTCATCTACCTTGTGGTTTCCATAGAGGAAGGTTTAACTGCTCTTCAGTATGTAATAACCTTTGAACTTTTGGGCAATCTATAATTTTATCTCCAGTTTCATCTGACTCAAAGCATCACCCTGGCTTCTGGCTCCTTGCATTGGGTTTGCATGGCAAGGGTTTGATAGAAGGGGAGGCTACAGGCATGGCTTCTGTGAGAAACCACTAGAAGCATTCTCTTTGTCTAACAGAACCAATGCCAGTCAGCTCCAAGATAGACCCACTGCTAGCCAAGGCTGAGCCCATCAGTCACAGTGATGTGACACTTCCATGATGCAGCACAGTGAAGACCAAGGTGTTAAAGACCAAGGTGAGGCAGGCTATCCTCCCGCAGCCCATGAAGTCTAATATTGGATTAGATATTCACCTGCAGCCCATGGAGGATCCCATCCTGCAGCAGGTGGATACCTGAAGGAAGCTGTGACAACATGGGAAGCCCATGTTAGAGCAGGACCTGAGGACCTCTGGAAAGAGAGGAGCCTTACCCCTCCAGCTGGGCTAGGGTGTGTGTTGACTGGCTTTGTCAGGCACTTGCACCCAAGCAGGATTGTTTTCATGTTAGTTTTCTAACATTAGACAAGTGACAGTGACTAGAATGTTTCACAAATTGTACACCCTGCTTCTCTTGCTATTTTCTGTTTTCCATAATTCTCCCATTTTTTTTGTCTCTAGGGAGGTCATTGAGAAAGAAAAAAGCCATGATTTGGAAGTTCTTTTTCTCTGTATAAGGATATATGTTTGTTTGGGTTTGTTTTGCTTTGTTTTTTGTTTTGTTTTTCTAAGGCAGATCTTGACTAACATTAACTGTTGGCTTATTGGTGTATCTGGAGTGTCAGAAGCTCCACATGACCAGACGGCTGCAGGGCAGGCACACTAGAACAGCAGTGAATAGTTTGCCTTTCGTGTCAAACAGTTCATTGACTGTGAAACTCAAGAAAGGCAGTGGAATACATGGGTGAATAACCAGTCAAAACCTTTGTAGAAATGTAAACCTCACATTTATTGGGATAAAAGTGAAAAGATGGCAAATTGTAGATTTAAAATAACTTCCAGAAATAAAATAATTTCTAGATATTACTCTACACATTACAGTTGAAGAAATTTATTTTGCCAAACTTAGAAATAAAAGGTTTTAGCTTTTGTTTAGTTGTGTAGTCAAATATTAATTGAGCTAATGGATATTTTATAGGAAAAAGTAAGAAAAGAGATTAAATAGGTTAGAAAATGTACATAATGTGTTTCTTGTGGAAAGAGATGAAAAAGGCTGGTTTTTTCCACCACTGATGATAGAATAAGATTATCTTAACCACAAAGGTGAGTTTAGTCAATGATACTTGCACAAAACCTAGCAAAGACAAAAGAAATTACATGATTCAACCAACTTGCTCTAGTTTATATTCTCCAATGACAAAATAAAATTAGGAAGTTGCAGAATAGCATGAATTCCTTAGTATCCATCTTTCCATGCTGACCATATAGTAAATGGCCAGTTAAGCAAAATCTCACTGGTCTTCTGTTCTTTAAAGAAAGTGCTTTTAGTTAATCATCTTAAATCTGTAAGTGTACTTCCAAAATGATTAGAAACCTTTATCTAGAATAATTGCATGCAATACATTACTTTGGATTTGGCAATTGACTACAATTATTAATCTTGTTACAATTTTCAATGTAGAATATAATCTGATAATGTTTTCTGCCTAATGTTACTGAAAACTTGACTTTTTTTTTTCCAGTTTGTTCAGTCACTGGTGAGACATTTCATTATGGTGGCTTTTGTAAGATTCAGAACAGGAAATGACTGATATTAAATGGCAGATAGTTTTATTTTAATAGAACTTAAGCTTTTTACACTGCTGTTACTGAAAGTAACAGTCAAAAAGTAAAAAAACCAACTTGTTGGTTTCTCACTTAGAGCTAAAATTTCAAGGGCTGCAATACCCCAAATCCTAAGCAGCTCAAAAATTCAAACTTAAGCTTGTTCCCAGTGAGCTTCTTTCCATGGACACACTGCTGACAAATTAGTTGGCTCCTTTGGTATGTCTAAGACATGTAAGTTTGCATTTTACCAAGCTGCTTGTTCTTCTGAAAGAGTGGCATTCCTCCTCCCTGTCACTTCTATAGTAGATGGCCATTCGTTTTATATAATCAGTTCTTACATTTTCATCCATTAGAGAAGCAACAGGAAACATGATCAGAAGTGCATAAAATTGTGTCTTTTCAGATTAAAAAAGAGCTCTTCAAAAGGCATCAATAGGAAAAGAACTTTAAAAAGTACTTGCTAATTGCTTGTGATAGAAATATATGCCTAATTTTTAATTTTAGTATGTGTCACTTTAGCTTCTAACCTTTGCTTCTTGTTTCATTTCCTTAGCTAGATTAAAGACATCTTTACTACCTAGGTTTTTTTCCTCTCTGTGGAGATACTTTCATAGAGTAATCAAGTTCGTCATACATTTTGTTGAAAGAAACAGCTTGAGCTCTTTGAATATTTAATTGTAAAACAGCTTCTTGGGTATTCAGATTTTCTTTGTAGCTTTCTTTCATCATAGTTGACAATCCTTCAGCATCTGTTTTGAAAAAGGACCAACAGAACTGTTGAGAACTTTCAATAAGTAGAAAAGTCAGATATGCTGCATATCTACCTCAAGTCTATATTATTATGCAACTATAGTATATATATTTCTTTATATATGTGTGTGTGTGCATGCAAAAGTTATATTAGTTCTTTTCTTGATGGTATTTCATGGATGACTGGGTTTCAAGAACATAATTTTATTGTTGGCCAATGCTTTCTAGAGCACTAGCCCATTCTTTTCTCTGTTTAGTCTGTATTTAATTTGTATCCTTTGTTTCTAGGTAAGTATAAAATTCTGTATTATTTAAATTCACACAGTCCATAGAGTCTCTGCCTCTTGTAGCACCCAGGATCACAGCTCTTTATGTGACACACTGCAGCTGTGTAGTACAATCTGCAGTTTCCCCCTGTGCAGCATTTGTTTCCTTGGTCATGTAGACCAGAAGGCTGACGTGGGATTGCATGGTATAAAGTCTTATTAATAAGGAGGGTGGAAAGAAACTATGGATTTACTTCTCCCATGCTTAACAAAAAGCTATGCTTTTTCAGTTTATACTTCCACAGTGAGTTTCTTAATACATAATTTCAGTAAACCTTCTCTTTGTGGATGGTTACAATCAGTGATATTCACTGGTGTGAATACTAACAGTGATACTCTCAGTAGTAGAAACTACAAAAGATCCTAGAGAATCCAAACCTTATGAGTGCTTTAATAAAACAACAAAAGCATGAATCTCAGCAGTAAGAAAACTGGAGAACTACTATATTGGAATATGGCCCTCAGAAAAATAATACATGAAAGAACAGGAAAACACATACTAAATATGTGTTTCAGCTACTCAGTGATACACATATCATCACTGATTTTTACAGTGTTTCAATATTTTTTTAGCATTCTTAATGAATAAATTATGAACATTTTCATTGTACATAATGTATTCATATAGTGACTGTAAATTCTTGAACCAAAACACCACGTGTATCATCTATCTTGTCACATTTACTGTAACATTTTCAACTTAGGCTGTGATTATATTAAGGTCTAGCTAAGGAGACCTTTTGGATTTATTAATTAAAAGTATAGCTACCAAAATATTGTATAATTTTCATATATTGAGGGTTCTTCTTTTTCTTGTTTTGTGCAGATTTCAGCAAAGACATATCTGATAATAGCATTTAATAACTGTGCAGTATGCTCCCTCCAGTACTGTGTAGCTCTTTATAAGCCAAGAAAATATGTAAGGCGGTTCCTGAGTGCATCTTTTCTAGTTGAACACCATTGCTGTGTAGTTAACATATTAAAACACACTGAAATTAATGAAGTACCATCTTTCTATGTCCAATGGGTTCTGTATTAAGCTTTTGTTTAGCAGGTATAGAGGTAGATTTACAGAAACTATGAAAGAACAATCATCTTAGAATACTTAGGATTCAGCACCAGCTTGATAGCCACAGGCACAATTCCTGTGTTTTTTACCAGTCTTACCACTGTCAGGACAATATGTTCCTGCTAGTTCACTTTCAATATTACAGTCTGCTTTCTGATTTTTGGCATAAAGCAGGTAAACAGATTTTCTCCCAAGAAATTGCTCTAACTT
This sequence comes from Ceyx melanurus, assembly GCA_024611195.1. Lineage (NCBI taxonomy): Eukaryota > Metazoa > Chordata > Aves > Coraciiformes > Alcedinidae > Ceyx > Ceyx melanurus. Next base: position 10,805 of record JANHGL010015026.1, on the reverse strand, counting down.
TATTCAGTAAAATACAGAAACTATAGAACATGTTGTATACCCTAATGTCTGTGCTGCTAGTATCTGTGGCTGAGCTCTAAGCAGTGTTTACATTCACACTTAAGTGTGCTGAAAAAACAAGTATACAGAATTTATATTGAGATTATGGTGGAAATGAAACAGGAATAAAACATCCACAAGGGAAAGTAGTATTTTTCTTCAGGTTTTTTTGCTTTGTTTTGTGCATATGTGTTTTTGTTGAGTAGAGTATAGGGTAACTGAGGTTGAAAGGCAACTGAGAAGGTCTGCAGCCAAAATCTATAAAAGAATATCAGCAAGGTTGTTCAGAACTTTATCTAATCCAGTTTTGCACAGTCTCTCTGGGAAACCTCCTCTACCAATGGACTGCCCTCAAAGTGAAAAAGGTTTGTTTTTTTTTTTAATATCTAATTAGATGTTAGGTATTTGTTTTGTTTGTTTGGGTTCTTTTTTCAGTGTGTGTTAGTCCATAGACTTCATACTGTGTTATTTTCTTCAGGTAGGAGAAATGTTGCTTTCCAGGGAAAAGTAAGTAAATATACAGGTAGTATCAGAATTTAGTGTCCTGGGACTTCAGTATATAGGACACTCTTCTGAAATTCTTTATGTCTAAGGGATGCAAGACTGCTGAGGAATCGTATTTCCCAATGCAGAATATCAGAAATAAAGTGTTTAGTCTGTTGTGAATAACTTATAATTTGTTTAAACTTTGCAAGGATTTTTAATAGGTTTTTGACACATATCAATATATTAAAGGAATTCTTCTTGTATGTTTCATATAGAAAAGCTTCAGGCAGAAATAACAGATTTTATCTTTCTGCAGTTGTATTGTAGATAGCATTGTGTGTTTGCTCCAAAGGGCAATAGCAGAGGTGAACTCTGATGATCTTTGAACTTACAAATTATTACTGATGCAACAAAACACACACAAAAAAAGGAATTGGAACATGGAAATAAAATTAATAATCCCTAGAGATATACAAAGAAAATTAATTACAATAAACAGCTCAGGACATTAAAAACATTAATATAGACAATTTGCACTAATTGGCTGCATTTTTGTAAACTGGGACTATTGATTTTATTCTAAAGGCTACAGACCCATTCTTTGTACTACACTATCTTTTTTTGCAGTCCATTGCTACAGTACTTGAAATAAAGTAGGTGAGATTCTTGCATCAGTGTAGGAGTTAATTAAGCATAGTTTCCTGCAAAATGCCTGCACAGTGTTTATGAGTTGCAGTTTGCCTAGATAACTTTGACATCATATGCAAACAACTTAGTTGGTAGGTGCAGTGTCCATCTGATGTAAATATTAATTGATTTAATGGTTTTGCCTGTTTCAGCTTTCTCAGGCTTAATTATTGGCATTATGCATAGTTGCATTCTTCATCCTAATTATATGCTGGCTCAATGATTTCAGATTATTGAACTGCTAATTGCTAACTAATGACATAGCACTGTAATAAACTTCTTTGTTCATTAAAGTAAGTATTCTCAAACGACCTGGGGGTTTTTTCTTCTCTTTTTTTTTTTTTTTTTTAATTGTTAATTTTAAAATTTAGAAATGCCAAAATTATATTATCGGTATTACGCCAAAAAAAATAGCATCATACCTGGTTTTACTTGTTTCTCTTGCTGTATGGAACTTACTTAAATTAAAGAAGAAGCTAAGAAAGAAGCTAAGGAACATTAAGGCTTCCTAGGCTGCCGTTTGAAAAATGTACATTTTTCTGTTTATCTATTCAAGTACTCTGGTCAAGAATCATATTGTTTCACATCAGCTTCTTACATTTTTTAATTACCAGCCAGAGCACAATATTTTGTTTAGTTTTTTTTTTGGTCATAGATTTCTGTAGCTTCCTAATACTGCATGTTATTGACTATGTTTAAAGCTTCAGGTCTTTTTGATGCTGTCTTATGTGAAAGCCTTTTTCTGTTAATTCAAGTGAAAGTGTTTCTGTGTTAATGCTTTTCTGGCAAAAACTTTAGGCTGATGATAATGTATATAATGAGGCTTCAAGTATGTGTATATATAAAATGCACATAGGCAGTGTATTACTTGCTTTTCAGATTTTTAATACTTGGGTTTATGCAGCCAAGATATGTTTGTCAGTTTTTAAGTTAAATATTTTGGCAGCTCAGTGGTGGATGTTAATAAGGTGCTAATGTTAGATGAGTGAACTGATTCTGAAGAGCAGATAAAATAGCTCAGATTAAGATATTATCATTCTTGTCATTTTTAGTGTGTACTTTGGTAGCTCCCACAACACTGCTGGTGCTGTCTGCAAAGATAGGAATACTTGTTTCTTGCTTCAAAGAGATCACAAGAATATAAGTAACAGATGACAGTTGGGGGTGAGATTATAAACAGCTTAAAATGAAAATAGGCTACTGCCAGCTGCATGTCAAATTGTGATCATAATGAAAGCAAAATATGGAGAAAAATAATTAAAATGTTAGAGAAAGTAATTCATAAACGTAAATAGATAAAATTTACATTCCATTAATCTAATGGTAGCTTCTCCATTCATATATAAATTTCCCTCAAGAGAAAAGGTCCTTTATTAAAAACTCCAAACACATTTTTTTTCTTTTTAATATATTAAAATGATCATAAAATTCAAGCTAAGTTTCCAAAGCTAAACGGGCTCAAAGGACTGGAGGAAATGTCTAGAGTCAGATCAGAATTTTAGTCAAGAGAATTTGCACTATTTCAGTACTTTGAAGCACATTGCCAAAGGGTGATTTTTATCTAGCAGTCTAACACAAGATCCAACACTTTTCTGCAAGTTTCTGAACACCTTCACATTCAGAATTCCATTCCAATATTTCTGTATTTGTCTTCAAACTCATGTTTAGATTTATCTTCTGTTTTGCTTATGTGAAGTAATATTCATGGAATAAAATTAATTTCACCTGTTGGTAGCAATCTAGATTGAGCACCCCTCTACTATCTGCTTTTTATGGATGAAGTTCTATTGTCATTCTTAATGTCCTGGAGCTGCTTGTTTGGTTTCATCTGTCTCTCCAGGAGAGCTCAGACTTTCTGGTGATCCCCTGTCATATGTGACAGCCTTGTACAGAGAGATAAAATGGCATGAGCAGCTTGCATTTGGCACCTGCCATCATTTTCTTCCCCAGCCAGCTAAGAATAAATTTGTCTTGAGCATAAAATGAGCCAAATTACTATTTTTGAATAATCATCTAGATTTCAGATAGTTAAGTTTGGTTTTGTTTTTTTTTTAATTTGTTATTTACAATGTAAAAAATTGTTTTAAAAATAATTCTTGTCGATTTGGGCTTTTTTTCTTCTTGGTTTTGGTGTTTTTGCTGTATATAGGAATTAAAATAAACTTCTCTCACATAGTTGAAACGCACAGCATCGGTGAATTTTCTTGTATGGATCTGTTTAAAAGACTACCATAAGTAGTACCATAACTAATTATAATCCATAGAAAGATCCACTGTCTTAATTTATTTTTGTATCTGATGTGTGCTAAATACTTAGGAAAGATGTATCCTTTCTATATCTAAGTTCTGCCTCTCAAAGACATATTTACTACAGTATTGTTTGCATATTATCTAGTGAATCAATTATACCATGTCAGGAACTTAATACTATTATCTGAAAACTCACAAATAAAATTGCTTTTTATGTAAGGATATGTATGATCTTCGTCACCCAATAAATACTTTTTCTGAACACTGAAAAATTAACAACTCTGGCCAATGCTAAAATAAAAAATAATGCCAGATTGGTATGAAAGTTCAAAGTACTGGTTATATGTAGTTATATGTCTTTATTATGTAATTACATTCAAGGAATATTTTTTCCTTATTTTTTTTAAGAATTTGTAAAACAACTCTGGTAATTCAGAAAATTTTCCGAAAATGTAGCTACTCTTTGTTTAAAAAATGAGCCGGACAAAAGTTTTCTCTTTAGAGTTGTGCTGCGTGATTTGTAATGTGTCAGTGGAAATTTAAGTTATATTTGAGCAACTGTATTATAAACCCAGTAGTTGTTTGTTTTTTAAAAAAGAAGACCTATGACTCTTCCTATTAACTACATAGAAGCAATGAAAGGGCTTAGCACATTCCATAATAAACAAAGTCTACTTTCAGTACAGTTTTTGTCTAAGGAGGGGTGTAAAAAGTAAGGATATTGGAACAGGGAAGAAAATATGCCAGGAATAGAAATAAAGATCTGCTATTTGAAGCATATGCATCCCAGGATCCAAAGGATAGTTACCTTCAGATGTTTATCTGAAGTGATTGATGGAAAGTCATGGGAAACTGAGAAACTGCCACTAAGAGAAGATAAGCATGGTGCTCATTGAAAGCAGGATCCTGAAAATTACAGCACTGTGCAAGAGTCCTGACTTTCAGTTTTAGCAATATACTGAAACAAACACTGGTTTTGCAACCACTGAAAGCTGGCTGAGAAATAGAATAGGGAAAGAATAAATATCAGGAATGCGTAATTTCAAAATCATCAGGTAAATACCTGAGAGAGGGAATGTAGGAATATAGGAAGCATAACATCTGTAGAATTCAATAAAGTATTCGTGATAGCAGGAATTAATAAAATAGTGGTTTGCAAAATCTTACTGAAAAATTAGTGGCAATTGACTTGATAACACAGGCATCAAGAGCTGTCCAAAAGACTGTAAACAAAAGGTAATGATAAGCAACAGCATATTGAGCTGAGATGCAAAGGGTGAGAAGTGTGTAGTGGAGTGTCACAGAGATCAATTTTCTGTCTGATCTAATTTAACACTTTTGTTAATGATTAGCAAATGATGTAACCAACATGATAGCAAGCTTCCTCATAAAGAACTACTGAGGAGCAATGCAGACCAATAAATTTAGTTCTGAGATCTAGAGAGGTTAAAAACATGAGCAAGCTATTTGATCAGAGAGGCCACAAACTTGCATATGTGATGAAAAATAATTAAAGCATAGATAATTGTGGACTTTTGTATTAAAATAACACCTAATGTTGGTATAACGAGAAAATAATTACATGTAAGTCGTGATCAATAGGTGCCATACATCTTCAAGTAGGTCGGTGTGCCAGGCAAGAGGAAGATAATGAGTGCCCGGGTGCTCTTCTCTAGTCTTTGCACACAGACATAGGTTGGCATTTCCACATTTGCCATCATGTCCACAATGGCTAGTTCTCCTTTGCTTTCTAGTGTTAACTACATTTTACCTTTTTCCCTTGCTTACAGAGAGAAACATAAACTGGTACAGCAAATATGAGCAGAGGAAAATAAAAGAATATTCTATAATTTGGTTCCATTTTCATGAAATTTCAGGCTCAGACAGTAAACACCTCCCTGAAGAGTTAATGAGAAGTTCAAATTTATTAGCAAATTTTCATAGGGAAAAGAATAGGAATACACATCTGTGCTGTAGAGTGTGATGATGCTTTGAACTTTTTGCTCTAATATTTGGTTCCTTTTGGTTAACATTCCAAAAACAGACTCCAACAAGTAACCAATATGTCTTTCATGCCACCTCTGTTACTTTTGTTTGCATTAAGCAGTCATGCCATGCAAAAAGTAATGTGCTGGGGTTCAGGCTTTTTTTGCAATTTATAGTTTGATCTAGAAGTTACTGTTCAGATGGCTGGATCTTTTATTTTGTCCTGACTCGGTTTCCTACCTGTGAACCTCTAGTGACTTGGAGTAGCAGTAGTTTCAAGAGCTACTAAAAATGTTTGTTTTGTTGGTTTTTTTTACTGAAGAGAGCACAGTGGAGTTGGATGGCTTCCCTTATCACTTAGCATGGAAAGAACTTGTTTTGTTTGTGTGTTTATTTCCATATTATCACCTTGCAGAAAGATGTGTTGATATTAGCAGAGAAATTTCTGAACACTTAATAAGAGTAAAAAGAGTAATCACACTAGTCTCCAGGACACTATCAAAAGTTTGATTTCCACCATTGGGTTTTTGACTTTTGATGTTACATTCTTAAACAGAAAAGGTAAAGTCTGCCTTTATTCTATCAATTGGAAAGGATGATAAGTTTTTCTAACATGAACGGATCTTGGAAGGGCTGCTGCACTCCGTGTGCTGGATCTGAATACTACATAGTCTGAGCAAAATAAAATACAGAATTGCAGAGTTTCAGAACTTATTTCCCCCCATAACATTTCATCTACTAAAAGATCCAAGCTGCATGGACTATGAGAGGTAACTTAGATCATCCTGCTTGTTTTTAGCTTGTATGTCCAAGTGGAATACAGCTAATTCCTTGGGTTAAAACTTTTTCAACTTTGCTTCCATTTTGTGCATAACTTTCCATTTGCTTCTAATTATAGCATAAAACTATGTCTTCCTTTGGACAGCTATGTAATCTTTAATATGTAAATTGTGCTGCCATGCACAGCATTCATTTTCATCTTTAATGTGTGTGAACGTATATGCAGGGATTGTCAAATAAGGATATCTAAAATTATAGTTAATGTCTTAAATCCATGTAGGCACATACTGATTTATAGATATGCTTCGATGCATTTTGGAGCTGAACTGTCCCAGCAAAATGGGGAATTGAACTTTTTTTTCCTACCTCATTGTGGATTAGTAGCTAGGCATAAAATATGCTAATGTTTGGGTTTCAATATTCTAATGGCTTCCTTCATATATAGATGATTGCTATTGATATTATAAAACAAACAGTTGGAAGACTCTTTTTCAGACTTGGAGGGAAAAGGAGGAGGTGTATTCTTAATCTAAATCCTTCTCCAAAATGCTAAAATTAAAGATCAGTTTTCTGTACTTAGTTAAGAAACCTCACAGAGAGATTACCTATAAATGACACTAAACCTCTGCTAAATTACACAGCTAGGTATTTTCTTATTAAATTATTTGGCTGATGCTCTTTAGTCTATGTAGCTTGCACTAGCAATCTTAAAATTCAATAAGTCCCTTCATTTTCCTGAAAGGGATATCTAATGTTAGACACTTCAGCACAGGGTATTTTAGCCACCTGGTCACGAGTCATTTAATCTGTGCTTTTCTTTGAATAAACTGGAGTAGCATCACATATCCAGAGGAGGGCACTTGTGGCACTCCAGTCATTCTGTTCAAACCAAAACACTGTACTACAAAGTTCTTGTGACTGGGGGAAAAAGACTTCACAGTCTTGCCTGAATTGAGCCAGATTGCTATCTGGTTATTATGGGTTATGCATGCCAGTTGATGGCTGCAGAAAGCCATCCCTGTTCCAACCATGATGGTTGAGAACATTTTCTGCACAAAATTCAGTCCTACCTATTTATCAAGCCTAATATTTAGGGATAGGAAAAAAAACCCAAACAAACTAAACCCACACCAGTTACAACTCAGTACAATACTAAAAATATGCTTTTCTTTTAAATGCCTTGTTAAATTCTAGTGGAGACTTTTAAAACCAGAAAAAATTGTTCTACACCTACTATATACAAGAGATGAGAAACATATCTTGCATATATATATATATTTAATTCAATGTTTATTGATGTAATATAGTTTACAATAAATGAATGGCTTTTACAGTTGCATCAGTTAAGGTTTCTTTGTTCTGCTGCTGCTAAAATTGCTAGCTGAGTGTGTGCACTGTATGGGGGGCAGGGGGGTGATATGCAGGGGGGTGTGTCACTGGCATCTTTTTGGTTTGGTTTGTGTTTGTTTTTTTGCTAACTACTTTTTTTGTGAAATAGTCTTACCAAATAAATCATCATATACATTTTTAGCAACTCTCTGATTGCTGCAGTGTTGTTGTAGCTTTCATAATGTCTGAGGAAAGTCAGCTTTCAATGAGACTGCTAGAACAGCTGATGAGATTTGGAGGAAAGGGAGAAGCTATCTGATATAGTCCTTTTGACCTGAAAGTTTGCTTGTGTGTATTGAACAATATTAGTTGAGAGATGAGTTTCTTCTCCCTATAAATCTTTCCTTGCTTAGTTTTTCCCCTGAGATTTCAACATATCAAACTAATTGAATAACACTAGATACGATTTGTAAAGTAGTATCATCAAATTCATTCCTGTTATCCCTCTATTCTGTATTTCTCACCAGTGCCCTCTTGAGTTCTCGTTAAGTGAATTTTGATGAGCCATGATGATAGCAGGGTCACCTTCCCTGATTTATAAAGAAGCTGCTGAGCAACAATATTCTACAAAGGATTACAGAACTAATCCCTTAATTTCTCTCCCTCCAAAGACTGTGTTGCTTATCTGTTCAGGCTGGCAAGACAAAAAGAAAAATGGCAATTTTTATTAAGATATCTCTATAGAACCTGTGGCTGAGGTGATCCTAAATTTAGACTTTCATATTCTTAACACTGGAAAACAGGTAATAAAAAGAAAATATCTGCATGCATCAGGAAATTAGAGCCCTAGAAGATACTTGACTGATGAAAATGTCTGCTCCATTTTAGAGGGCAGAGCTGTGCTGTACTACATCAGCTGAAGTTTGTGTTTCCTAAATTCAAATTCTATGTGTCAGAGTGCACACCAAAGTTGCAATGAAGGCTGTATTGAAAATCTTGAGTTCATATTTTTTATGGGATAATAGAAATGACTCAGGGGGAGTTGAGGGTATGAGAAGCATGTCCATACATAATAGTTTTGTTACAGCTGTGAAAACTCATGAAGGCCTAGTCTTATATATGCTTTTTAAAAGAATCCTATACATTTGGAAATGTCAGGCAGATGCACATTATCATGACCTTTGTTAATTTTTCTATGTTAAGTCCAGTAGAGTTTTTCATTAGTGTCTGTATGGCCTGGAGCACATTGTAAAGAGCTGTTGGAGGACTATTAGAATATTGATTACACATTTTTTGTTGGTGTAGGTGTGAGGGTGTTAAATAACTCCACTACATAGTGAGACTACTGTTGTAACTGCTATCAATTTTTCAATTCCTTCTGTCATTAGAAGAAAGAAAACAGTGCTAGCAGCCCTTCTGATAGAAAGTATGGCTTGAACCAAAGCATCATTTATTTTTTCTCATTATTTTCAGAGACATTCATTAATGGCAGCCTCATGACTGAATCTGGACTAAGGATGAATCTGCCCTTGGTCGCTAATGTATACGATGAGCAAAGCCGGTACTAATGAATACATTTCATAGCTCTATTCTTCAGCTTACTAGAAGTATTTTTCTGATGGAAATTTGTCTGAATTTTCTTCAGCATAGACATTGTGGTGGTTGCTAAAGCTAGCAAAATTAAGTATTTGAACATTTTCTGAGTCTCTGGATAAGCATTTTAAAAGATTAAAATAAAGACAGCAGCAAAAAATACTTTGTGGAAAGTCTACCCTGTGACACATGACATTCATTCAAAGTCACACATAGTGTTAAGGAACTTGGAAAATTACTGCTGGCTGTAGAGACCTGTTAAGACAGTAGATAAAGTAGATTAAGATAGTTTCACTAATTACACAGTACTGTAGGTAGGAGTGAACAAGGAATGGTGAGGAAAATGGAAGCATACCTCATGACTAAGGAGCCAGGACAGAAGCTTCTGATACCACACATCTGATTTGACATCTCAAACATACAGACAGCATATTGCCTAGGTCATTATCAATGACTCAACTACAATTTATCTTTTTGTTTGGTTTCTTTTTTTGGTCTAATGACATGCCTTGTTCTCCCAAACTGTTTCCAATTCTCATGTCAACTAATAGGCATTTAATTTTACCAGAGGGTGTGGGAAGGTATGGGATGACTAGCAGAATTTTGTAGCCAGTTGGGTCCTTATCTATAAAGTACACAAAAACACCCTTCACATGAAAAACAAGATATGAAGCTCCAATATAGAACAAAACAATCTATTATACAGTTATAGTAATGTACTGTAACCTTGTTAAGCAAATGTTTTCTTAATGGATGCAAATTGTATCTTCTCAATACTAGGGGATTTTATTTATTCTTTAGTATCAATTTGACCTATTGATTCAATGAATATGATCTAATTTAGCAGCAAACCTGATATGCATAAGGTCTTTGTTGGTTTAATCTCTTTTCAGTCTGTGCCTAGTCACTGCCATCTCCAATAAATTTATTCTTCCATCACATAGACACCACAGGCACTAACTGTATGTTTCCTTCTTCCATCAGTTCATACTTGTGCCATTCTGGTTCCTGTCTTAATTTGACTTCAGTCTCTTTCTGCTAGCTTTGTTCCCTCTTCTACTCTCTAATACAAAACACATCATGATTTCATATAATCAAAGAATAGCTTTGAATCTTAATTACTCAATGTCTCTCTTCCTGTACTTCCCTCTCAGTGCTTCCTGCTTTGCTCCTGTGATTTTCATTCTTTGCCTTTCAATTTGGCTTTAGATTTAATTCTAGAAAAAGTGTAATAGTAAATTCTCACTAGAAATACTCCTGAATAAATAGCCTAATTTACTGTCCTTACTGTCAACACTTCTTATGTAGTGGTTCTGGTTCCGGTAATTAAGCAATTACCTCTAAGCAACCAGTTCACTCTTCCTGTGCTTCTCTGCTCAATTCTGCAATTATTTTTTCTTTCTTCTCTTAATAGAGAGATTTGGAGAAAATTACTTGCATAGAGTTAGTGAAAATAGAATAATACAAATGCATAATATTTTAGGTTGTAAGGAGGCCCCTGAAATGTTATTATTTCTACATCCTTGTCAAAGTAGGGTCAGTCATCTCAGTTTATTCACAGAATCACAGAACCACAGAGTATTAGGGGTTGGAAGGGACCTAGAAGATCATCTAGTCCAACCCCCCTGCCTGAGCAGGATCACCTAGACCAAGTC
>JANHGL010015024.1:20697-39997 GCA_024611195.1 Ceyx melanurus | reverse complement strand
AAATAAAATAAAATAAAAATAGAGAGTGCATGAGAGAAACCCATAGCTGCTTAGCTATCTACTGTATTTAACCCTCACTTTTGCATAATACATATTAAAAATGGCTCTCAGGAGCCAGAGTGATAGATGTCTGGCTGATTCAAGATGCAGTGATTGCTGGAGACACTTGGATTTTGGTTTCAGTAAAATGTATTTGAGCACAGGATGACACTGAGAGAAGGAAAGCCTTTCTTCTGACATTATGCCTATAGAAGGGCATTTTCGGTGATGGTTTGAGGGAGGCTTTTCTTTTAAACTATAAATAAAAGCTGACAAATATTGTGTTAAACTGCAAAGACAATATACTTTTGAAAACACTGAAGAAAAGGTCATATGGAAAAGAGTATGTTTTGTTTACACAGGATTTTTTTAAATAGCTTTTGCATGCAGCACAGAACTAGAAAGAAAAGAGCACTTTTTTTGGTATCATTGAATTATAATAGGTTTTCCTAGAATGCTGCCAGAAATAACTTTGCTTTTGGGCTTCAGTGACACAACCCAATTGTTGTACTTCTTACCCCAGCTTCCCCAGCTGTTGGAGTTCTGTTATTTGCTGTGGGGCTCACTGCTGGAATGTATTTATTTTATGATGGGAATTCAATCCATTATATTTGGAAAGTATGACATTCAGTTACGTCAATGTGTCTGGGGATCAGGATTAGTATATTGTTTTATAAATAAAGGAGCCAAAGTTCAGGAGTTGTTGTTCTTGCACATAGCAATACAGCTTTATCTGAAGATGGGTTAAATGTACCGAAGTTCCAGTTTGTTTTGTCTCCATGACCTGTCTTTCTGTTTGTTGATATTACCCAAATGCATCTCTTGTTCCTGACAATATCTTTTCTGGAAAAGGCTCAAAAAATTTCTTATCTTATTTGCCTACATTCATGACTGGTTTCACAGAATCACAGAATAGTAGGGGTTGGAAGGGACCTCGAAAGATCATTGAGTCCAACCCCCTGCCAGAGGACGATCACCTAGATTAGTTCACATGGGAACAGATCCTGGTGGGTATGAGAGCAGGATCTTATCTGTTTCCTCAGACTACAGAGACATTGCATCTTATGAAGTAATTCACTGCCCTCTCTGCCCAGAAACCCTTTAAACTGGTGGATAACAGAGTTCTAGGTCAAACAAAAAAGTCCTGCAGGAGGTTGATCCTCCTGCAGGTTTTACTCTGCCAAATGTGGTTGGAGAGTTCTGAAAGAAATGGGGCGCTCCCTCTGCAGTAGATGTCCAGGGTGAACATTTCTAGGGACGAACATGCTTTCTCTTGCTGCTGCAATGACCCCCTGACAGCCCACCATGGAGTACAGCCAAAGCCTGCAGCACCCTGACAATCTCACCGTACCTGTGTCCTCTTCCCCTCTTCACTTACCTGAAGTTCTCTGCACTCTTGGCATGTCTTGTGTTCAAGCTCTCATGAGCATTCCCAAAGCAATGCAGCTGACAGCTAACCTACAGCTGGGGTACCATATGCTTCTTTGTACTTATAATGTGCATTAGTCCTAGTCTCAAAAAGAAAGAATAAAAAAGAAAGAAAAACATTTCCACCCCTGCTCTCACTTTCTTCGCCCTCCTTCTTCCTGCCTGCCTGCCAGGACTTCATCCCAACCCTCTGGGGTTTTTTTTAACCCAATCCTTTTCTGTCTCCACCGTTGGTTCAGTCTCTTCGGGGAGCCAGACAAAAGCTCTCGCCCAGCCTTAACTTTCCCCTCACAGCAGACTGCTGTCCCCCAGCCTCCTTTCCAGAGGACAAATTACATTTTCTTAGGGTCTCTGGAGAGGAAGAGAAGCAATACTTATTATGTGTCCTTTCCACCATTCTTCCCACCAGCTCCAGCTGGTTCCCAGGTCCCCCAGGAGTAGCAGACTAGGATGTTTTGCCCTTGTACATTACATTTTGCTCTGAATTCAAGTTTTAAAGGACAAGCACTTCTTTTTGAGTTCCTCATGTTCCTGTCAATGTCTGTTAGTCACTGTGTCCTCCAAAGAAAACCAAAGCAGTTTCACTGACACTTTATAATAACTAACAACACAAAAACTGCACTTTACATGTAGAATTATAAAGATATAAACAGCACTGAAAACAGAATGTAGCATATACCTCCAAAAAGTAGTTCTCTGAGGTAGACTACATTATTTAAAAAAAAACAAAAACAAAAAAACCAAACCAACAAAAATCAGCAAAACAAAATAAAATTGAAATATTTGTTTATATCCTTTTTTTAAAATGCTTGAATAGTAAGTATGGTGCATCAGCTTTAAATGCATAATACTGAAAAGAAAATGGTAGAGAAGTTAAACCTCTCCTGCTTTATATACACAGATTATTAAACCAACTTTATACATTGATAGCAGGAGAACAAATTCTGCAAAGAGTGTTGGTGACTTTGGAATCAAGTTACAACTCATCTGCCAAGAACAATGTCACACAAAAAGTCCAGTATGAAATCTGCTAAGAATATGTCCTTTGGTGCTGTTCTTTCCATGGCTCCTCCCCCAAGCATGCAACATCTCATCATAGTGTTCACAGACAGAAAAAGATGTTTCAGTGCTTCCTAATTCTTTTTTACAAGATTAGAGACTTTGATTATCTCCAGAATTAATGGCGTACATTAATTAAACTGTCTTATGATTATTTTTCAACCCTTTTGTAAACGTAAACTTGAAAAGTACAAACAAGATGTTTATCTGGGTTTATGAAACAAATGCCACAGAGCAGCAGCTCTTGGTGGAAAAAAAAGTAAGTATCCTTAATCCACATTTTGAAGTACAGTTCACCAGCTCTGCTCACACTGTCAAATGCCCAAGGCTGTATCCATCACATATAGCTACTGCTGTGCCATTAGTGGGGACAAAGACAAATCAGCCCACAGTAGCATGATGCGAAAGGTGGTTTGCCAGCAGCTGGGACTGCAGTGCTGCCTGCCTGGCTGGAGCCACAAGCACTTGTGGAACAACAGGAGCCCTCCAGACCTGGGGAATGAAGGGAGAAATGTGTCTTCACCTGTAAAACAGCTCTGTAGTGAGCTCTGCTCCTAGGGTAGGAAAGCACCATGTGGAGGAGTACAGAGGGAACTTAGATGAGATTAGGAAGCTGATTGGTAAAGGGGAACTGATTTTGGCTGAAAGAGGATGTTCTTCCAATCCCTTGGTGTAGCAGCTAATCCTAGATGGACCTCACCAAGAGTTTGAGAAGACTTTACTTGAAAAATAATAAACACATTTACTCCTAGTGTTATTTCCTGGAGATTTGCCAGAAGTGGGAGCTAAAATTAGGTAATTGCTCGTCCAAACTAGAGCAAACTACATAATACATATAACTACCACTCATTCTCAACCAGAGCTCTTGTTTCCAGTCTCTACATGTCATTCAAATGGCATTCACCCCCTCAGAGAAGTCCTCCTTCCCTATTGTCTGACTTTGGGCCTTGAACAGAGCACCCAGAAATTTTCATCTTAAATGACAAACCCAAGTCCTAGAGCTACAGGTCTTTTCAGCAGTAGGGGATCATTTTCTCTGAACAAGAGATCAGAAAAGAGAGATGCCACAGCCTGTGACCAAAGGTTACAATGATGTACATGAACACCCATTAGTGTAATAAAATACTGTGGAAATATTCAGAAAGATGGACAACATGACCATTTTAAGGATCCTAAGCCAGGAAAAACAATTCCAGTTTTTCAATTGTGTATTCCAAAAGCAAAACAAGATTAAAGGCAAACCAGTAGCAGATCTATAAACTCGCTGCTGGACAGCAGGTTCCTTCACTGATAGTGAAAGATTGTACAGTGCAGGGAGATGAACTCAGGCCTGTTCTGTCTACAACTTGGGGGGAAAGATAAGCAACGAGTACAGTTGCAAAAGGTTATTATGTCGCAGATGAGTTCAAGAGGAGTGTTACGTGTTTGCAGCTGAGAAGATGACAACTATTATTGCCATGAGTTGCACTCTTGCTTGCATCCAGTTCATCTGGTTATGGTATCAGCATCATAAGTGGACTCATCTCATTTCTGAACTGTTCTGTAAGACATATGTTAATGCTGAATGTGGTCAAGAAATGTGTTTCCACAACTTCCTCTTCCAGTGCACTGCTCCTCAGGACTAACATTTAACTTGCAAGTCCTCTAAGGAAGTGTAGGTTTGGCACACCATTCCTGGTTCTCAGAAATGAACAGGAAGAATAGAAGCTGGAAGCCAGAAACCAGGAGTGCTCTCTGTGCAGAACTACATTCCTACATGGTAATTATTTCTTTTGCTTGGCAAAGCCAAAGTTACACAACATCTGAGCCAACGAGACAGTTCCTCAGGTGAGCCTTATGGAGGGTTTATTGCATTCCTCTGTGAGCTCATGCATGCTGCTCATCCTTTCCCAGCAAAGTGACTGGCCAGAGTTACTGAGATGCCAAGTGGCTTGGTGAGTGCCACGTGAGGGATGTGCAGTTTGCAGTGATGGGAAGCTGTTCTCCCAGAAGCCTGGGGAGGCATTATCACAGAGAGATGTGACAATAGCCACTTTCCCAGAATATTTGGAGTGAAAGATACCCATGGCATTTAAATATTATTGATACTGGAAAGCTCCAGGTCCTGTTTGATTTGAATGACCCAGCTTTGGTCTGCCTTTGATGTGCATTCCTGCATATGCTCAAAACACATTAATTTCCTTTTGCAGTGTTTTCATTTGCTGTTATTTAAGCCTCTCAGTCTCTCAAACAGGCCTGTGACTATTCAAAGAGTGTCAGTAGTTTTCATATCACTGAGATTTTTAAACAAACTCTGCTAGTTTTCTGCCACACTGCATATCAGCATTTTACTGTGGCCCAAAGAGTTTTAAATTCCCACAGTAAGTAAGACCTGTGGCTTGTCTTCAGAAATTACCCAACACCACCACTGCAACAGCTCAAAATATTTGACTGAAAATTGAATTCTTGCCAATACCCTCTGTGCAGCCTGACTTTCTAACACTAAAGTATAAAATAGGGCTTCCCTCTCCATCAGAGGTGTTGATGGGTGCCACCAGAACACATGACAGGAGGAATAAAATGAACTACAACTCTAACATATTCTGAAGATGCTCTTAAGCTGCACAGATTTGTGTGTGACAATGGTGGCCAGAGGTAGTCTCAACAAAAAAAGTGTTTCCATAACATAATTCCACAAGAAACATCCCTGTAAATGCTAACATGGATGGAGACAAAGCAGTTCTCTGTCATGCTGTTCTCTCTGACACTTCTGCTTGTGTCGTTTTCTGTCATTATCCAATACTCACAGCGGAATGACTATAATCAATTTTCAGGTGGCATTATGGTTTCTCAGCATGCATCATTATGCCTTCAGAAGGTAATGACATGGAAGGAGATGCAAACATCTGGGTGTTATCAAGGGTGGAACAGCTGAAGCTGGAGGAAAGCAGAAGTAATGGAAGTAGACAATAAGGTTTTCATCAAAACAGGGTAAGACCAAAGCCAGGGTGGAAGTGTGGACAAGACCACAAGATTGACGTGTCTGAACCTGATTTCAAGTCTGAACCACATGTGTCTATCCTCATCACTTACAATGACACAGGAGCAGCACAGCACAGAGCCTGTAGGATCTGTCTGCACTCAGAGTTGTTGGCAGGAACTTTCAGTGGAGGAGAGGCAAGAACCCTGCTCTGCAAATCCTTCTTTTTACACAAGTGTTTCTTTCCTGGTGTCAGTGGAAATGTTCATCACTGTTTACCCCGGCACTGGATGACTACAGCAGCAAAGCCAGAGGTTTCTTTTATTTGTAATCTTTACTGAGCAGATGAATCATTGCTGTGCATCAGCAGATCATTTCTGTTTGATAACACCCTGCTCATTTCATTACAAATATCTAGCCTTGAGTGGAGTAAATTAATTTTTTTATTGTTCTCACATTCCTTTTGATATTTAGAAAGTGATTTCCAAAGAAAAGCAGAAATGCAGCTTTATGCCAGGGGCCAGCTAACAGCAGGCCACAGGCTGTGTCCAGCACACCAAGTCCTGGGCATCAGCCACCTTTTCATAGATGGACTCATTTGAAACAACCTGGATGTAGTTAGTCAGTTCACATCCTCTCATCACTGACTTGCTGGTTTGTCCTACAAAAGTAAAATAGTTCTGGCAAGTGTATTAAGCCAAATCCTGCCTCTCTAGTGTCAAACTTAAAACTTCCCTGGACTTTTTTTGTGAGTACACCTGGGTACACACAACCCAAACTGTACTGCAATTTACATCAGCTCAGGCAGCTCAGCAACTGTCTTCATATCAGAAGATGAACGTGTTAGCTCAAGACTGATGACAAGACATACATAACACATCTAATCTCCACATCATTGCTTCTCTTACAGCTGAGTCATCTGTGTCATAGAGAAGGTGTTGGCCTCTCTACTCTTTGTGCAGAGTAATCAAGTGAACTGAGATGTGGCACCCTGAATCTAGTTTTTGCAATACAGATGATTACAGCTCAAAATCACTGCCCCCATCAGAGCCAACATACCTGTAGGAAGACATGTCAAAGAATAAATGAGGACAGGAAGCAAATTATCCTCTACACCTTGAAAGTTAATATTGCTTCAAATAAATTACAGTGCAGACAAAGTTGGAGGTACATAGCACCCAGATGTGCCATTTTGGCAGGGAATTGACAGAGGCATTGCTCTAACAATTCCAGATTTACTTCAGTTCTCTAAGTTTAAGCTTAGCTGAGGTGAGTTCATTTTCCCTCCTAGCTGAGTTATATACACATGGCTACTCAGATACTTGCTAAACTACAAAAGCCCTTAAAATGTTCTCACCAGAGACTCACAAACTAACATGAAAGGACTCCTCTTTATCAGTCTCTCTCCTTACATTACCAAAGCAGGGAATACACTACCTGTGTCTCTAGATGATGGCAGCACTGAGATAGGAAAACACTGTGAGGAAACACAGATTGTCTGTTTTCTCATACAGTAGGCCACTTTTCAAATGAGTTATATTTTCCTGAGGTTTCTATGTTTGGAACTATAATTTTATCTTCCTACACACAACATTAATATGAGTGATAATATTTTCAAGTCATCAGCCACATCAAAGCTTGCAAGTTGCAGTTTTGGAATTATCATTTATCTAAATTACCCCATTAATCTTACTGTGTGGATTTCTCTAGCAAGACATTTAACTTCTAAACTTGTTCATTCATTAAATATTTTAATAAATCAACTTAATATATATCAATCTGTAACATACTTCTTTCAATAACATAACTTAATGACATAATTTGGTATTTCAATAACAAACTACTAAAAGTATATACAGAATCCTCACTACAAAATGTCAGAACGGAAAATAAATAGCTGAACAGTTGGATGAATATTGCGAAAGGGCAGTGCAAGCCAAAATAACTTTTTCCTAGATAAAAATTGTGCCAAATTTGAAGAGACCATTATATCTGGTCTTGTTCAGTACTTCTCTATACTAATGGACTTTTTCCAATGTGCTACACAAATTGTCAAGTCTTTGAGGATATTAAATTTGAATAGTTGCAGGCTCAAAAGCATCTGGTTACCATGGTAGTTTTTGTAAAGATCTTTTAGATTAATAACATTAACTTTCCAAAACACATAATACAAACAAACAAGAAAAGCACTACAGATGGTGTGGCTTTTACATTGTCCTAATAGACAGAATCCCCTGTATTTCCACAAAAATGTCCACTGCAGAGCTGAAGACAAGGAGAATTTTGAGTTCCATGAGATATGGATCATGATAATCTGAGGAATATCTCCTGGCCATTTGATCATATCTTTCATCTATCTTTTCTAAGATGATGAAGAACAACAAACAGCATGAAATATTTCATAGGCAAGACAACTGAAATGTAACCATCTTTTCCTAGCAATCAGAATCGATTTTTAAATTCTACCTTTTTAGCTATAGTTTGGTTTGCAAAGTACAACTGAACAATCACACTGTCGATACATTTCAATAATATCTTTGTTAGCTTTAGATATTTTTCCTACATTCTTGAGAGACATTTTGTTATCCAAAACCATATATTCAAGGAAAACACTGTGAATACTCAGCATATATCCAGCTGTTTGTGAGCACTTGGGCATATTGTCACCAGTTACTCAGGTAGGCATCTTTTACATGCTCTCCTGTTTTGAAGCTTTTCTGTTTAAAGCATCAGAAATTACATTAGCAATCTTTTCTGGATATGCCTAAAGTTAAGTATTGTCTTAGACTTAGAGTTTCTATGATCCAATGATAAAGGAGTCTATATTATTTTGCAAAAATAGTGAGTGGTCTGAAAAGCAGGAATACTTGCAAAATACTGATTTTTGTGAGAAAAAGAGCATGTATGCATATAGTTTAGAAGTTATTTTAGCACAAGCATTTTCTAACTGCTAAGCTTTAAAGGACATTTCTGTTAGGAAAAAAGAAATATATTTCCAAAGAGCAGACATTTGACCCATCCTTGTGTTTGTAAATACAGAGATTACCATAAAATGTCTTTGTTTATCAATCACATCTTCCTGAGAGCTGACTTTCTTTTGCAATGGTTCAGTGTTCAGCAGCTGGGAATAGTTTACTCACATGTCATCTGTTTTACAGAACCTGAGGAGCCAAGTTGCATCAGGTGGTGACAGAAACCTTCTCCAGACCTCCCCAGGCAAATGACATCCATCCAGCTCTCTCACTTCAATCTCTCGATTTTCCACGTTGTGTACATCTGTAACAGGGAATATAAAAATGAGAAACTATGCCAAATATCCAACCCTAACCTCATTGGCTAAAGTGGAATTTTTTCAAAACACCAGTCACACTTAGTGCAGATCTTCCTGGCACTGGTGGACCTGTATCCCTGTACCATTGACTGACCAGTCAGTCAATTTTACTGGTAGAATCCTCAGGCAGTTACAGTGTCCCTGACCTGTGCTCCTTTGAGGTGCCCACCGTGGCCTTGACTCACATGGGGAGCTCCAGTGCCTTTGGAAAGCCACCACTACCTTACTTCACTCATTTGAGTGAGTACAACCTATGTCTTCTTTTAGCCTATTTCTGTTCACCTGGAGGCCAGAATGTGCTGGCTGTATTTAGTGAAAAATAAAACTGTCCTCATTTTGATCCATTTAAAGTCCATGGAGAGCTTTGCTACTGATTTTAAAATGGAAAAGACAGTGTCATAGTGTCACTTCTTCCTCCCTGTGCTGGAAATGCAACTTCTGCATTTGTGCCCTTGAAGTCTCATCACTAAGTCAAAACCTTTAAATCAGAGGGTTCTGTGCACTAGCAAAAAAAGAAAATGTCAAGGGCCACTAAAAGAACCACTTCTGAGAAGTCACAAAGCCAAGGAAAATAAATATAATATTTCAAAGGAAAGGGAGGGCGTCGTTATGCTGCTGGGGTGTTTTTTCATGCTGATTTATATTTAACCTACTTAAACAAATTGCAATGGCTGTTCTGTGAATGCAAAAATGGATTGAAAGTTTCCATTTGATTAAATAAGGAGAAGAAACTGCCCTGTGGCTAGTCTGTATATTCACTGATCAACAATGAAATATCAATGGAAACTAGTGACCTGCCACTGTCAACACACAACCAATTTGAACTGAACTAGAAGGGGGCAGTCATGCAAGCACTGCTTTGGACATTTATTTAACACCACTTTAAAGTGCAGCTCTCTGGCCAGCTCACACCATTTTCTGTGTATTACTGGTGAGACATGTTGGCTCTGGTTATGCATGTAGACTGAATAGAAACAGGATATATCTGGGCTGCTGTACAGCTGTGTGGAAACCCTGAACCCTGATGTTTGGATGAATAATTTACCAGAGGACACCAGACAAGTTGGGAGATGGTGTGGTTAGGAATCATTCCCAGGTTCAGGAAAACTGGATGCTGGAGAGGAAAGGGATTGGCAGTGCAGATGCCAACGACTCTGGGCCATCAGGCACCAGTACAGGAAAGCAGTCTGAGAAACATATCCTCTGCGTGTAGATGCACGCAACCGCCTGAGCTCCCTGGTGGTCTTCAGCCCCAGCTCAGTGCAAACTATGCCAGAACAGGGTCAGCTCCTTCCACTGGCATCCCTATGTCTGGTATTCTACCTCAGAATCATTTCCCTCTTTTTTGCCTAAGTATCCTGGGAAATGTGAAATTGGCTGTACTTCACCCACCTTGGGAAGACCCAGGGGACTTCCATGTCAACCACTGAGACTCTTTTGGCATAAAAAGCTAAGCTTCAGCCTAAGTCCTTCCAATCTAGAAGAATTCCTGGCATGTCTGGACTTGCATGTTGGGTTAAAAGGAGAGTAGAAAAAAAAAAATAATGTAACTGCAGAGTTAACATCTTGCTAAATTTTAACACACTTTTGCAATTTCTTTCCCTAAACAGAGCATTGCCAAAACTGAAAGTACAGAGGAATTTACAGTAGAATATTCTACTCTCAGCTTCCCTCTGGGCAGAAACTAGACCAAGGAAGATGTATTTAACCCATATAAAGAATTTCAACATGAACATAAACAGCCATTCATTCTCCTATTTATTGTTTAGAAACATGATGTGTGAATTATCCTTTATTTCAAGATTCATTATCTAAGGTGAAAGATGCTCAGCAGTGCTTACCTTGTTTAGGAAAAAGTTGCTGTGGAGTTCTTGTTAGTTCTGTTGTTTCTGGAAATACAAAAATATTTTGCTTTCTCCTCCCAGTATTTATTGGCTCTTTGAATTCCATACTAAATCCAAAGGAACACATAAAAGCAAGGCTGCTCCAAGGTAACATTTCCATGCCTTTTTGCAGGACACACATATTTTCCATGCTCTTAAATCTCTTCATTTGTCTGGTAGAAACACAAAGTCTTTCTCCTTTGGGGGTGTTTGGCTAAAGAGGTCTCTGAAGTCTCTCTCAAGCAGTTTCATGATTGATTAGGAATTGCAATTAAATAAACGGAACAATCTCTTTGATCTTGTATTTTCCTGAAGATCCTACTTTTTTCATTTTCCATATTTTGGTCACCTTTTTTGGCCACTGCTTTTATCAGCTTTGTCAACTCTTTGGCCCTTTTGAATCTCCTAACTTTTAAAATCATCTCAATCTCAGCTCATTCTCTGCAATTTTCTCTTTTTTTTTTTCTTTTTTTTTTCTGCATTTACAATTTGCAGATGCTCTTCTGACCCTACTTGCTGCCATGAGCAATTATTGGTGGCAGTGTCAGCACAGCTCTCTCTGCTTTGTCATCTTCTAGAATAAAGGCAAGTGCACAGGGAATGCTGATTGCCTCAAAATTAGAGCCATAGCAGCTTTCTGTATAAACAACATCTAAAGACCAAAGGAGGAAAAAAAAAATTATCAGCCCTTTTATTCCTTTGTAATATTGTGTGACAGCAAGATTCATTTGCAAAGTTTTCTCCTTCACTACAACATCTTCAGTTCACAAACACCATTTTAGGGGAAGCCACCCCACCTGCAGTTTGGGAAGCTTCAGATGTGTCTTGTGAGTGCTGCTAAAAAGCTAGTGTTTCAGGTGCATCATCTGCAGGAGTCTTGGTGTGCATTAGATTTCTCTCTCCAGAGTTGCTTTTAATGCTGCATGAATTTCAGAAGACATTAGCACATTTTAAGCAACATTTGCAAGCACTGGTGCAAAAGAAAAGCATCAAGTAAGAAGCTGTATCTACAGGTCCTGCTTAGCAGCAAGGCTCCTCCTTAGCTGCTCTGGTAGTTTACTGGGCTTTCAGAGGCCAGGCTCAAGTATCTCCTTCCTCCTATAATTTCCAGGGTTACATATTGCCCCCAGATTTTTTGTGTCCTTTGCCTTCCTCCAGTAAAAGAGAGACTGCTCTGCCTCTTGTCTATGTTTCACTTTTCAAATCACTCCTTACTTTTAGAGTTTCTTCTTGTCACTTCTTCTCTCAGCTGGGGAGAGGGGGATTGATCCCCTCACCTTGAGAATTTCTTTAAATTTTAAATTCCTTAGGATTTCTTAATTAGCACATTTCTGCCAGTCTGAGAAAATCACACCATTTTCAAAATCATCCTGATATTTTTGAACTCCTTAGACACTGACAATATTTACATATTTTAAACTCATGCCTCCCCATTTTCTGTGACCTTTACAGTGCCCACACATGACAAACGAGTAAGAAGGATTATAGATGATAACTCAGTCACAACTGAGATGGCTTTGAGAACATTTTTTTCTAAATTACTTTCTTCACCTTGGGAAAGACATTAAGATACTTTGGAGAACTGGGTAATAACTCAAACATTGGCCTGTACATTGTCTGAAGAAGCTTTCAAGACAAAATCAAGGCACTTGAGGTAGGAACAGTCTGTCTGCTTCAAAAAAAAAGAAGAGCTCTGTTGCTAGCTGGTGAAGTCAGAATAGTTTCGTGTCATGGAAAATGAGGCCCCGACGCTGTTATGTTACTGGAGTAAACTGCTGTCAATACACTACTAAATAAAAGGAACATTGGCTGTGAGTACAAGGAGCATGCTGACCTCACAGAATGTAACTCTGCTCAGCTAAGAGAGCTTAAAGGAATGATTAACTAAAACAAAAACTTTTTTTTAGACCTTTACTAGCATCATCTGAAAGGGGCCTATAAGGAAGCAGGGGAGAATCTATTCACAAGGGTTTGTAGCAACAGGACAAGGCATAATGATTTTAAGCTAAAAAACGGTAGATTTAGGTTATATATTAGGAAGAAGTTCTTTAATATGAGGTTGATAGATCACAGGAATGGGTTGCCCAGAAAGATGGTGGAGGCCCCATCCCTGGAGACATTCAAGGCCAGGCTTGACAAGGCTTTGAGCAGCCTGACCTAGTTGAGATGTCCCTGCTTATTGCAGGGGGGTTGGACTAGGTGACCTTTGGAGGTTCCTTCCAACCCAATACATTCTATGATTCATTTGATGATTCGATGATAAAAGGCAATTAGCAGCAATGGGAATACATCAGAAAAAAACAAATCCAGGATTTACTGCCCTTGTCAGCTGTTTTGGATGAATCAGATCCAGAAACAAATCTGAGCTCTCACATCTAGAAGAAAGAGCAGTACTTTGTTATGTACCTACGAGAGTAATGCTTGGGGCTGGAATGGTAGCATGCCTCAACTTCCTCCTTCTTTTGTAATCAGCCCTTGGGGCAGGTCTGTACATACTGAAAAACACATTATACTCAGTTGCTTGGTTTTCAGGGCCCACTCAGAGGGGTTGCTGGTCCTGGCCAGACACCTGGGTTCCCGCAGCAGCTGAAAGGCAGCCATACGGCTCTGCAGGCACTGCTCTCCCCCAGCACAGGTCCTTATGATTCATGCACCATTTACTGTGGCCTGGAGAATCACCATTGAGCCATATCATTGGGAATCACTGCTGAGAGTGGCTGTTGTTGAATACTCACCAACCATCAGCCAGGTGGGTGACTTGAATCTGAGCAGTCAGGAAGCACATTGTCACATTCAGCTGTCCTGTCATGCTGCAGAATAGCAATATTGCCATTTAAATGCTGGGCAGTAAAGCAGTGTAATGAGCAGAATACAGAATATAAATCAATCTAGTTCAGTTCAATATTCTGATTTGAGAGTTATTGTGAGCCAGGCAGAAAGCAAAATAGCCTGCAGCTTTCAGTGCTGTTCTCCTCCTAAATGATCCTGAAAGATTTTATTGATGTAAGCTACTCCCTGCATTTAGGCTGAGCTCCGAATTGCTCGTGAACCCAGCTGAGGTGTCATATCATCGTATTTTGCAATTGTGCATGATTTGTGAAGATGGACTACTAGAAGCAGACAGGGTGTGCTTTTGCAGCTACAAGCTAAGGTCAAGCTAGTGCTTTGTCCTTCCTTGAACACACACTGAAGTCCAATTTCTAGTTTAATGCCTAGGTTAAATTAAGAATCTACTTTAGGGAGCAAGAACACTTGCAGGGGGGCAGCAAAGCAAGACCAGGAGCTGGCATTAACCAAGTTAAAAAGAAACCCAACTGGGGAAACCAGGGAAATCCAACTGACTAGCAAGGATCTTGCACAAGATGTTTCCTATGCAGATAATGTGCAGAGAGATGGTCACCTTCAGAGGGGAACCGAGCACCAAAGCCTGCATTAGGCATCCCAAATTATCCTCTGTGAATTTTGTCTTTCTCTATTGGCTAAACATAAAAGGGTTTAGTTTCACTTTAAAAAAGCCTGTTCTGCCCTCCATAGCCTTAGCTAGAAACTGAAACACAGTTTTATCATCTCTGTAGTGAACAACAGGATCAGCTGAACACCAGAAACATACATTGATGTGCTATGCCTGTTGCCATGACACCAGAGTAAAAGGGGACTTTTCAAGGTCAGAGACAGTTTAAAGGTATTTTCTGGGTCCTCTGGTTTAACTGAAGGGAAAGTAGGATCAGGAGAAGCTCCAGGCAAAAGCTCAAAGGAATTGAGTAGAGTGTGGGTGAAAAAACTTGTGGCCCTGCTCCTGGTTTATATCTTCTAATCCTGGATTCAGTGGCTTTTTGTACATGGAAGAGCCTTTTTTCAAATGTGCTTTGTCATGAGACGGCTGTTACAGGAAGCTGGAAGAAAGAAGCCCTGCTGTGTGCGGGATGCTGACTCCAGGCCAAAGATGGTCACACAGCACCTCAGCTGCACGTGTACAAATGACCTCACTCAAAACAGGGCGAGATGGTGGATGTGCAGCTGCTGGTACTTGTGGCCTCCAGCTGCACTCATCCCAGCCTCCTGTTAACCACTGTTTGGAACAGTTGCTTAGATACCTCAAGAGCCTGGATTCGACTTTAGGCAAGTTAATTTGACATTAAAACTTGACAATACAAAATGTGTTCCAGTGTTGAGACATGCTTGTGGATGAAAAAAATAAAAGCAAAACACGGGGAGACATCAGTATAAAAACTATCTTGAATGAACAAACCTCTTGTCAGAGATCTGGTCAATCCCTACCCTTTCTTTCTGTTCAGGTTCTCAATTGCAATAAGAGCCACGTGAATTTTCACGTGCCCCTGGCCTCAGCTCCTTGATGGGGGCTCCAGGGGCAACTTTACATTTGCCTGTTCTTGTAGTGATGAGGCTCTACAATTTACAGGCCATGGCTTCAGACCTAATGATGTCTCACCCCTAGTTCTCTCATTTTTTTTAGGAAAAAAAACTTTCTGGCTCATGGTTTATTTCTGCAAGGACTTAACACTAATAAAGTCACCACTTTACGCAGACACCACTTCAGGACATTCTGACTTAATTACCTAAGAAAAAGAATAAATAAACAAAACCAGGCTTGTATGAAGAACCGTCAACTCCCACTATATCCCATCCCATCTGCTTCTGTCCAAGTTATCAAGGTCCTTTGAATCTTCAAGTAGTGACTCCAGTGGTCTCAGGAAGGTAAAAATAGCTGAAAGACCGAGAACAAAACAGTTCTTATTCTTTTATAGCTTTCAGCATTACTGTGTTGGGATTTATTATTTTTTTTTAGCAATAATTATCACTCACAGACACAAATTATCCTGCATAAAAGGTGGTTTATTTTTCACATTTCTTGCTCTTGCATCCTGAAACACCTATTATCATTTAGAAACTAACAGAACCTGGTTATTGTGCTGTTCTGGAGTGCTTTTGTGACAGGTGACAATGCTTCTGTAATTTTTCCCTTAACACAAATATAGTGATGGTTGTGTAGGACTCTGCTGCAGCAATATATCCTGCCATAGCATTCTGACCTAATGACTATCTGGGTCTAGCACATATGGGCTGTTTGGGTCCCTATCAGAGCAGCCACGTAATGCCAGGCTCTTCCTCATGTTAACTGGTTGCATTTATGTCTTGCTGCAGCCAGAAGCACAGATTTGAGTAGATTTCACTTTCTGTGAGAGCATTCACTAAATAGAATTTCACTGGACCAAGTCTTGTGGTATATTACCAAGAACAATGCAAAAGAGCTTCAGATGAGCTCTCGTTCATTGTTTTCTTATTAATGTATCTCTCTTAATTTGAAATGTGAGAGATTGTCATCCCAGCAGCTGAATAATGGGGCCCTTATGTCACTTGAGAATAATTTTAAATGGTGTAACATGCCACTGAGAACAAATAACCTAAGAAAAGAGCTGTAGACAATATTCTAATGAGCTTTGTCAGATGATGAAAAATACAACATTTTCCTGTGCGACTCTGACAGGAACAATGCATCTTGATCCCGACAGTGGCTCTAAAAGAGCATGAAGGCAAAACTGGGAAAAGCTAAGCTTTTTCAGTGTCAGCTTTCGCTCATGAAAACAGGAATCTCTCTTATTTGGCCTGCCTAAAACTAATCTACATCTAAAGATGTTTGTGATGCTTTTCCTTGCAATATCTAGTTCTATAGAATTTGTATTTTTGAGCCATATTGATAGACTGAAGCAGCAACTGTAACAGAAAGAACATCATTGTTTTTGCTGTCATATAGTTTATAAGAAAATCACTTCTAAAGAAATATTATCCAAGAAGGTCTCCCAAAAACAATTGTAAAGTGAAAAAAAATCCCATAACTATTTAAACAAAGAGATATTTTCTCATTTAGTCATGTTCAATTTTCTTCATCAAAAGTATGAAGGACTGTAGGGAACAACTTATCACTTTTTATCTCTACAACAAAGGACAGATCATTAAATCAGTTGGCAGAAGGGTGGGTTGGGTCTCATAAGGCTGTCTTATGGCTCTCTGCATTTCTGGAGATCCAAGGAGACATCTTCCCCCAGCTGCTCAGCCTTCACCTGTGTGTTGAAGCTCGTCCAATTTTACTGCAAACTGATTTTTCAAACTACTTCATGCAGTTTATGAACTCTGGAAAAACCTTTGCGAGAAAAATTAGGTAAACCAAAACGATATTGCTTTGGGTTAATTATCATCATACGAAATAAAAACAACCAATTGTTTATCTAGATGAAAAACATATGGAAAGTGTGGAAAACAAATGGAAAAACATATTAAAATGTGATTTAGTTCCATTTTATGTCCACCTCACACAAGATGTGTTTCTTAGCCTGACTCTGCCTTGCTTATCATAAGAAAAAACATTAAGTAGTTACCGTAAAAAGGAGATAAAATACCTTAAATGGACAGCAGATTTCTGTGCTGGTAATCCCCAAATGGAATAAAGCCAGGCAGTGTTGACAGTCCTGTAGGGAAAGGAAAACAAAAAGGAAAGCCAATATTTTAAGTGGAAATACTATAATTTCAATTTTCAAAAGTAAATTGAACATGCAACATGTATATTATATAAATTATACTGCTTCAACCATGAGTTGTTTTTTTTCTAAAAGGATATGCTAGGGTGCCTTCACAAAGGTATCAAAAACCAATATGCTACAAGGAAAAATAAACAGAAGTTATAATTCCTTAAGCTAACATCAGAACAGTAAACCTCAGGTAAGGATGAAATAAACAGGCCATTTCTAACTTACTGGAAGATTTGGAAAAAAAAACCCTAATTGTTTATTAATTATCAATAGTAATTCTGCATCTATGAGATTTATTTCTGATAAATATATTCTGGCAGAATATATTTTTAGAACAGGGTAGTATATTTTTCATGCAATTTGAAAATTCAGCTAGAATAAATAACTCCATCTTGCAAAAACATCCTCTGGCAGTGCCAGAAGTTTTACAAGCACTAGTTTTTACCAAGATTAGTGTTCAGCAAAAGTTAAAAAAAGAGGCTTGCTTTTTAAAGAAAGAAATTACTAAAAAATATATATATACATATTTTTTTTAAAAACCAGTGCTATTCTATTAAAGTTCCTGCAATCAGATTAGCAAAACAGGAGGCCTGGAAGCATACTGGGAGAGTAGAAAATATTTTTATTATTGTTCAGACATTTGCATTCTTCAGTGATGTTAAAATACCATATCTAAAATGTGTTTCAGTTTCAAGTGATGCTTAGCAAATACAGAAAAATCGAAACTCCAACTTTTCATCTAAAAATACCTTTTTATAGTGAGGAGATGAAAACCCAGCCCATGGATGCACACTGGGCTGACTGGCTGGTACCTCCATCATACAGCTAGAGGGTATCTATGTCTAACCAGCAGAGCATGGTCTACTGTATCACAGCATTTGTGCAAAGTGGACGTGGCTGTAGAAATCTGGCGGACATATGACAGTCTTCATCCTATCCTATCAAGGAATTAAGTTCAACATTTGAAGACCAAATAGCTCATCTCTAAATTTTCCACAGTTTACTAATGCAGTCCATAGTAAACAAATACAGTGTGGTTTGGAATTGGTCTCCCCCTCCAAAAAATCACTGAGAGTATTAGGGTCCTAAGTAAATAAATTTATTCACAAAAAAAATAGGTGGCCACGGTGGAAAATGTTCATGCCATGAAACAAACAACAAAAGCACATTTTGACCATAAATATTTTCTATTTTGAAATATTGTTACAATATTCCATTAGTTGCAGAAGCTGAAATTCAGCTGTTTTCCATCCAGGCTTCTCTGTGGTCTGGACTTCTTCATCACAGGACATCACCCTAAATGCACCGGAGAGCTTAGTGAGGGAAGATGTCCCACACTGTGTGAGATGGGACATGGCAAGTGACTGCCCATGGGAGGCATGGGGTGGGGAAGCAAAGATCATGCTCTGGCTAGTGGGTATTAAGAAGAGGCAATCCAGAATTTATGGGATAGGTTGTCCAGAGAGGTGGTGGAGGCCCCATCCCTGGAGACATTCAAGGCCAGGCTTGACAAGGCTCTGAGCAGCCTGACCTAGTCAGAGATTTCCCTGCTTTTTTCAGGGGGATTGGACTAGGTGACCTTTGGAGGTTCCTTCTAACTCAATAGATTCTGTGATTCTATGATATGGCTGAAAAGATTTTGATTGACTAGCAAAGCTGTTGAAACACTCTCAAGATCTTGTCTTTAACAGAGCTGGCTGCTATGGCCTCAAAACAGAACAGCTTTGCTGGAATAGCAGGTGACTGGGAGACCATGCAGCCTGCAGGGGCAGCACAAGTCTGGGAAAGCACAATAGCTAACCTTCAACTTTCCTAACAGTCTGCATCTTGCAATGGAGCTAAGAGTGTGGTCCAGCAGATGAAGGAGCTGGGAGACTTTAGGACATCATGGCCTTGAGTTGCTGTTTGCAACAACAGTTCCACGTGTTTCAAGGTGATTTGAAAACAAGCCATAATCAAGTGTGTTATAGAATCATAGAATAGAATCATAGAATGTTTAGGGCTGGAAGGGACCTCTAAAGGTCATCTAGTCCAGCCCCCCTGCAGTGAGCAGGGA
>JANHGL010015024.1:0-20184 GCA_024611195.1 Ceyx melanurus | reverse complement strand
GGTGCCCCAACCACCTCCCTGGGGAGCCTATTCCACTGATCCACCACTCTCAAGGTAAAGTACTTCTTCCTGATATCCAGTCTAAGTTATTTTCTTACATAGTTGGATGCTTATTTTCTATTTAAAACAGGTGGAGGCAGCTAGCATCAGGAGTGGCATTACAATGTTCTTCATGTTTATAAATGCATTTTTCAAACTGAGCTTTAACAAGGAGAGGTCTTTAGTCCTTCAGGATTTAATCCTAAAAGCAAAGTCAAAAAGAGTGTTTTGAATGCTTCTGTATTTTCAAGTACAATAACAAATATTTTTATCAAAATGAAGAAATTAAACTGGGAAGAAGAAAAGGCCTAAATTTAAGTCTAGATTTAGCTAAGTATTGCATAATCCTCCTCTACGTGACTTAGGCACTGTAATGTGTCACACCTCTCTGTAACATAAATCATATGAACCTAAATAAAACCCAAAATAAATTTACTTCTTCAAGTGTATTTCTTCTATGTTATAGATTAAGTGGCTTTAATTACTAGCCAGAGGAAAAACTTATGAATTTGAAATAACATCTTTGCCTTTAAAAAAACGCTCTAGTAAAAAACTCAATGTATCTGCAAATGACCTGAGATATCCAACTACACAAAGGTCTATGATGTTGCAGAAAAGTTTCTGGTTCCTGTTGCCTTTCTCTTTGTCTCCTCTCTTTTCCCTTCATCTCTTCCCCTTGAGTCTCCAGAAATGCAAAATCAGCCAATACAAACATCATCTTTGGCTCAGTTTGATTCACGACCTGCAAATTTACTACAAGTTATATTGATAATCCTAAAAACTTGACTTTTTTTCTTTTTAATACTCATGTATTTTAATACTCAATGTCCTACCAAAAAAAAAAAAAAAAAAAAAAGAAAAAAGAAAAAAAGAAAAAGAGAAGAAAAGAGAAGAAAAACAATAAAAGATCCATCCCCAGTGCTGTAGCTTTATAATCTGGCCTAAGCATGAGCCTTCCAGAGTGGTATTTGAAGATTATTCATCCCCACTGAGAGCTGGGAGGATGATAAAACAATAGGAAAATAACAAACAGACTCTTGCCAGATATTTTTTTCCATTTATACTGAGGTTAGAAACAAATAATCAAAACAAGATCCTGTGCAACTTTTGCTTTTTCCACAAAGTTTTCCCTGCCAAAAGACTTAATGTCACGTGGGTCTGATAAAGCTGCTGGCTGGAAGCAGATACAAGGCGACCATGGTGGCTCCCACCAGAGGAGACCCATACTGTGAGTGCACAGGGGCTGCAGCTCAATGTCTTCTCCTGGGCTTTCTGTTTCTCCTCACTTCTGCTGTGAAGTCACTTTTCCTGTCTATTGCAAGACATTGCTCTCACCACCTGACACTGCTGTCAGCATCCTCAGACCTTGGATCTAGGCTGTGTTCAGTCCTACATCAATCCATTGAGAATCAGTCCACCCACAGCAACTCCTTAAACATCTCCACTGAGGAACTTCACAAGGGTTACCAACTGTTAAGCTAGCATGAGATAAATACAGATCCAGGGAGAAGAGGAAACAACTCCATGCTGTTCCCTTCTTCCTGGGGAACAGCAGATGCCCTCACATCTACCTGCAACAATCTCTGTGTCCTCCTGAATGGAGAGGGTGTGTTCCTAATAAGTAAGTGTTATCCCTATAGCTTTAGTGTAACCATCAGAATATAGAAAAAAAAATCTATGTTTTTTGTGAGCAAACATAAAGAATGTAACCTTTCAAACCATTTTACAATTACATTGTAATTGTAACATCATTTTTACAAAACATGTAAAATCACTGTATATGTCACAATGCAAACACCACAGAGCAAAGGCATGATCTTGAGTGCAGAGCAAAAACTAATCAGATCAGAGCTTAGCTCTGAGCAGCTCACAGGCTGCAGAGCTCACCAAGCTTCATAAAGCTACAGAATTGTGGAATCATAGAATTATTAAGGTTTGAAAAGACCTCTAAAATCATCAAGTCCAATTGTCAACCCAACACTACCAAAACCATGTTCCAAATCCCACATCTACACGTTTTTTAAACTCCTCCAGGGATGGTAGCTCCACCACCCACCCTGGACAACCTGTTCCAAGGCCTCACCACTCTCTCAATATACAAGTTTTTCTTAATATCCAACCCGGACCTCCTCTTGCACAACTTAAGCTCATTTTCTCTCATCCTATCAATAGCTACCTGGGATAAGAGACCAACACCCACCTCACTACAACCTCCCTTTAGGTAGTTGGAGAGAGCAACAATCTTAATATTTGCAGCTGTTTTAGTCTTAATAATGCTTTCATTGAACACAAATACCAACATCCAGCTTTCAGAACACTTTCCCACCAAGGAATATGTAAACAAAGTAGATTGATCTGATAGATTTTTCTTGTCATTGTGTTTAAAGACATGGAACTGAGTTACTTACCAACTTTGATAAGCAAGATTTCACACTGAAAGTTTTACTTCCTTCATAAGTGCTGTGAACTCAGAGAGACAACAAAGATATTAATAAAATGATGCAACATAATCCACACAACATTCTTTCTTTCCTGGCCTACTGCAGCAGAACACGGTATGTCCCCAGCCTAGGCATTTCTGTAAATCAAATGATCCTTGTGACTGAGAAAACCTTTTGCTTAAAGTGTTGTCAGTGTGATCTTAAGATGTAGGATGGAAAGCAGAAATGTAGCTGCACTGTATTTGCACTGCACTCCAAATTGAGAGAGAATGGAAAAATTAAGAGCAGAATGGAAAAACAAAATCCCTGTTTCTAAACAATAAGAGCTGTGAGATATCCACTGGGTTTTTTAAATTTTTTTTTTCCATGTTAAAAAAAAGTCTATTGCTTTTAAGGTCTATTTATAGAAGGCATTCTCCTGTTTTGCATTTTGCTATGCCTCTAATTTTAATCAATGTGGCCCTGTGGCTATAGGCAGGGAGAGGTGGCGGTTCAGAGGGGGACTTGTGCTGAAGGCTGTTGGGTAGGTGACCAGCCCACCTTCCACAGGGACCTCTGAGCTGTGGCAGGGCTGGAGACAGAATGTGCACAGGTGTCTCCAGCTGTTCTGTCCTGGGACCACAGATCACTTCTCTCCTGGAAATCAGTAAATTAAAGCCTTAGCTTTCATGGAGCAGGAATAACCCTCAGCTATAGATTGGGAGAGGCTCTTGACTTTGTGAAATGTCACACATTCATTGCCTCAAGAATTTGCACCAACAGATGGAAAATGTGGGAAATCTTCCTAACCTAATGAGCCCTGTCTTACTTCTTGTCCAGGAAAGCTGGATATTTCCTCACAAGGAGGACTGTGGGTATAACACTCCAGATAGACCATCTTTTTCCACCCTTGGAATTATTGAACTCCCATGAGGCCTCGGGATGTTTTCATAATTCTTTCCAGTTTCTAAGATTTATTGTAAATAGAGACTTCTCAGCCTCACTGACATGAACAGGCTGAACAGGGCTCGAGCACTGACACACAACCCTGTCACAACAGCGTGTTCCCCCTGCTCAGCTTGGCTGCTTGGGTGATTTTGGCCCCAGCCACCAGGTCCCCTGGTGAGCAATGCCTGGGGACCTTGGTGGGACAGTTCCTAGGATAACAGGTAGGGATAACAGCGCTCGGCTCAAAGGGGACGGATGAGGTGTGAGGGCTTTGGCTGTGCTGCCGCACTGTGCCGACTGCCCTCTGGCTGGAAGGGCGATGTCTGAGGATTTTGCTTATCAGCACACAAACATCCCATTGAGCCAGCATGGCTACCTGTGGCTAAACTATCTTCTGTGGGTTTTGCCATTTCAGTTTAAAATGTCCAAGAAAACCCCTGATGGCTGTGCTTCAGCCCAGCAGTGTGTGGAGTGCTTTTACAGCATGTGATGAAAGGTAGATGTAGCATGTCCTGGGATGTACAGAAGAGCAAAGGCTGCCAGGATACTGCAGTTTCAGAAAAGAGGAGATACCTCCAGAACCCTATGCACACTGTGTTTCAGAGGGAAACAAGTTATTTCCAAAAGAGGTGAGAGGGGTGAACTCAAACTGTGCCATGTGGGCAGCCAGGAAACAAGGAAGTAGATGTGAATGGCAGAGCTAAGCTGTTTGAAGTGTAAATAACATCCAAAAGTACAAAAGGCAATACTGGTGACTGATATTAGTAATATTATTAAATTAATTGAATAGAATATTCAATAAAAACATTGAATTCACACTGACTAATTGAATGGTCTCTATAAAACTGCCTATTTATACAGCATCCCACAACCTCTCTTTCACAACTCCATGAAGAAAAGTCTCATTTAGGGAGCGAGTGCTTGATAAAAATAACTGTGTGACAAATGTCTGTTGATTACACTATGAAAACTCAGAAGTTCCATAGAGAGTTAGATTATTGGATAAAGGGGCTTCAAAGAACAGGGAAGTAATCTGCAAACAAACAAACCAGGGAATCACTGAGAGGCTAGGGCAAATCTGTGCTGCACAAAGCTGACCATCTGGAACGAGTTACTGAAGAGGAGATGTGGGATCACATAGATTGTTTCTGGAAAAGGAGGGGCTTGAGGGGCATGGAAAAAAACCAAACGTGGTTGAATTAAAAGCCAGCCACAAACACCAAGCCAGATGGCTTTTTCTCTTCTTATAATGCTGTATGTTCCCATGTTTCTACATCTCTGCTAATCGCTTTCACACAGGAGAAGTACATAGAGCAAGATGTTAAGAAGGAAACAGAGGGACCTCGATAAGACAAAAAGAACTTTGCTTCTTTTTGTGCCTTTCTGTACTACAAACTGCAATTTAAAACAGGGATGTCTGTCTTATGCAAGACTACATCTGTTGCTCTTCTGAAGTCTTTGGGCAAAGAAACTCTTTCCAGACAGTGCAAAGCAATCATTTGATTGTTTTGACAGGTTTCCAGCTGTAAGCCATATATTTGTTTTATAGCAAATTTTAGGTTAGTTCCTATTTAAAACATATTCAGTCTGCTTTTGTTTTATAATCTGTAAACACTTTTAGAGCTCTATTTTTTATTTAATAATAGATAGGCACAACACAGCTGTTCTTCAGTGGCCTGTATTTTCAGCATAACCTTATTCTTTCCTACACACACGGGTCAGAGTTTAAAATATGCTAGAATAACATAGGCCAAAACACCAGCAGACCAAACGTATTCTGAAATGAACAGACAAGGAGAATGATTTTTAATTCATACCTGCAAGATGGTGACAATGACTGTCTCTCACAGTATGCAAGACCATAGAGGCTAGCTGGGGTACAGCTGGTACACAAATCTGTTTCTATGGCTCAGCAGAAGATACTCAAGGTAGTTTGAGGGTACAAACAACATAGGCAGGTCACCACTGAGCCTCTTAGGCAACTGCACATAGTTTCTCAGAAGGGCCAATTAAGGTAGGTCAAGTGTTGCAGCGACAAAATTATAACTTCTCCTAGTAGCTGAAGCAGCTACTTCAGAACCGGTGTCTCATCCTGGCACATCCCCATGTCACATAATCCCACTGTGAGAAGAGCCAAGGGGAGAAAGAGCCTGGGCAGCAGAAGTTGCCCGGTTGAAGTTAAACTTTACTGCCTGTGGAGCCGTGTCAGATGGCCAGATCAGTACCTCTGTTTAATGATGCCCTCTGCTGTGCCCTGAACTCTTGTGCAGCAGGGTACATGATGATCTTCCCACCAACAATAAAACCCCCATTTTTTAC
The DNA here is from genome assembly GCA_024611195.1 of Ceyx melanurus. Classification (NCBI taxonomy): domain Eukaryota; kingdom Metazoa; phylum Chordata; class Aves; order Coraciiformes; family Alcedinidae; genus Ceyx; species Ceyx melanurus. Next base: position 14,458 of record JANHGL010015024.1, on the reverse strand, counting down.
TTTGACATCAGTTTATACTTCAAATGCTGAGATAGAATGCCCTCCCAGCACTCAGGAATGCAATGTGCTGTTGTAATAAACACCAAGGGCCCCCAGAATTAGGCCAGCCCAAGCTACATTACAAATGCTTGCATGTGATCTTCCTTTTAGAGACTACACTGACAAACTGTAACACTCCTCTTTGGATACTTTGGGCTCACATTCCCGCCTGTAAACACAGCACATCCACAAATCAACCCCACACTCTGTCAGGATAAGCAACAGCAATGAGTCCAAATTCAACTTCTGACAGATCAGTGCAAACACAGTCAATTCTATCCTTGGTGCCAACTCATTTTTTCATTAAGAGAATTTGTTTCCAGAAAGTCTTCCCCTCCCCTTACTTATAAAAGTTTTGAGACGGGAAATCCTGTCAGCAGTGGGTTTGACAAAGCATTTCTCTTTTATAGACTGACACTAATAACTCAATCAGCAACTGTTCCAAACAAGATGCCCACATGCGCAGGGACACCTCTGCAGATGCTGGCCAGGACCTTTCCCTCCTTCCTCTTGGGAAGCCTAAATCCCTGCCTCCAGACCTAAATCAGGTGGCTCAGTCTTTTGTGGGGTTCAGTTGGGAAGGAAATGATCAGATACACCATTTCAGGTATCCTTTTCATTTTCAGAGGTATCCTTCCTCTTCTGCTGTCAGCTTTCCTTGCCCCTTTGACACCTTTCACTTAACTCCTTCTTTGGGATATATGGGGCTGGGAACAGCTGTCCCATTAGCTCATACCCATCTGAGATAGAGTTACGAGAGCAGTACTGGGTGGAGGGGGTGGTGAGCAGAGTAGCAGGTAACTTGCTTTATTTTATAAACCATGTTTTAATTTTTATTAGTATTGTTGCCATTATGGTAGACCAAGAAACCACTGATAAATACAGAACACAAAATGGTCACTTCCATTCAGCATACATGGAGTCTGAACAAGAGGTGGTAAGTAGGGCAACAGACATTCATGGGCTGTTCTGTGAGTGAGGACCTAATTTATACTGGAAGAGAAATCAGCAGACTGCATAAGACTGCTAAATTGTTAGACAAGGGCAGCACTGGGGACAGGCATAAGGGCACATTTGTTAAAAATCAGAGAGATTATTTTGCAAGAAGGTTTTGATTCTAGAAGCAAGAGTTGTAAGCTTCTTGATCCCAGCTGTGCTCTTGGGGAACGAAAAAAAACCCAACCCAACCAAACAACAAACCTATTTACATTCTTCACAAATAAACAGGGCTGCATTGAATCAAAGACTAGACCACCGGTCTCTTCTCCTAACCTCCAAGACCGCAGATTTTAGCTCAACAGGGTGACCTTATTCCTCAAAGTAATCCTAGAAAAACTACAGAAAAAAGTACAGAATGGCTATGTATCAAAATACATCTCAGTTACAAGAACTGTAGGCATTATTAGGCTGCTAAAGGCAAGCTGGGATTTATAAAATAACTTCCCACGGGCACAGATCCAAGGCCTGTTGAAGTTAATGGGAGTCCTTCCTCTGATTTCAGTGGGATTAGGAGGAGGCCTCCCACCCATCCCACCAAGGCTCATATACAACTGACAAGTTTAAGGGACTCACCCTGCACAGCTGGTCAACTTGCACCATGGAAGAGGTTCCATCAGAAGCTGCCTCCTGGAGGAAAGGGTTATGTATTGGATGTGTGACATATGTAAACACAGGAGGCCACCTACTGAAACACAAAATCTCAGACAAGAAAGCTTTTAATGCATCTCTGAGGATATTCCTACCACTCCAACCATTAAAGAGTCTCTACATTTGCATGAAACTCACTTTGTCTCCTTGACAAAGGACTCACCCTTGCAGTAAAATCAGAAGCCAAAAAAGCTGCCACTTGCTGCACTTTTTTCTGTATGTTGCATTCAAGACACACTGATAAAAGGTGTCTTCTCTCACACTTCCTCCTCCTCTCTGCAGAACACTCCTCAGACGCATGGAAATTTTTGCAAACTCTGGCACAGTCTGCACTCCAGCGAGTCACGCTGGCAAAAACAACCAGGCAGGAGTACTGAGAGGAGTCAGCTTGCAAACCAGTACAGCGTATCAACAGTCACCAAGGAAGAAGAGCCATCTGGACAGCCCTGCACACAAGATTAACTGAGAAAAATAAAACTGATCTGCCAGTGAAGTAGTTTACAGTGAAGTTTTTAACTTTTACCATGGGTCTTTAACTGGTTGATAAAGACCAAGAGCTCAAAGTAGAAACACACAAGGCTGTGCTCTGTTCTCTGGAATTACATCTTTTTCCAGTACGTGCTTAGAAAAATACATAAATTCTGTAAATTCCCTTAAAGAAGATAAAGAAAAGACTTACATTAAGAACTTACATTAGCAATAAAACACTCCCATAAATATAGATGAAAAAAAATGACAGCTCATGCTATTGCATGGGCAATGAATGTACCAGAGAATATGGTGTTGATGGTCCTTTCTGAACAGTTTCAACTCACACCAACAAAGGCACCTTTTTATGCAAAGTATCATTGGACCTCATCAGTGGGATCACCTTAGTAATGTGATAGAAGAAATTCTGATTTAAGAACCCATGTCAGGCAATGGCTGATGACATTTCTCTGAGCAGACAGGCATGGGACAGTACATATCCACTGTGCAAAGGGGACACCCCCAGAGCTAACTCAGGATTATAATTTCCATTTCAGCAGCTGTGGGTGGGAAGTGGCAGTTGTCTTCTAGCATGCATTTACACAGCAGGGGAAGAGTCATTCCTGTCTTTTTTTTTTTTTTTCTCCTAAAACCCTGTCATGCCTGAATAACACATCAGAAAGAGATACCAAACATTTCACTTCAGTTGCTCCCTTACATACCTGCTAGATAGAAAATTGCCATGCCTGAATCTGTGTTTGCTTGGTTGGTTAGTTGTTTTCCTAAGTAACAAAGACAACTTTGTTTTCTGAGGAGTATATTTGTACATTGCCAGTTATCTTTTCCATGAGTACAGCAGCTAAAGTTTGCATGGAAAAACAGACAAAAGGATGTCATTAAAATGGGTCCCAAGAATCTTCCAAATGATTCACAGTGGTCTTATCCTAATTAAAATCGAGAAAACAAACATGCTTGCAATCTGCTAGCATAATATTATAATACATAATACTGGGTATTCATGAATTTTGTCAACCTGGCCCATACGTGAAAAAAAAGAAGCACTTGCAGTTGAAGTTTAAAATCCTAATCATGCAGTGGAAACTGCTTGAAATGAATTAACTGTAGAGAATGAAACAAGCATTCAATCTTGCAACTCCTTACTTATAGTAGCTTGTGACCTTGTTGGAAGAAATCTCAGAATGTCCCCATGCCCCCACTGCTGGAATAGGTCAACATCTAATGTACACAAACTTCAGCCCTGAGTAAGTCATAATGCTGCTGTGGATCCCACTCCACCTGCTCTCAGTGCTACTATGCACACTTTCAGGTTTATTCAGGGAAAGGAATGGGAAAGGGATATTTCTTTTTAATGTTATGCATTTTTCTTTCTATTTAAATATGAGGATGGACTAACTAGAGGTCACAAAAAAGCTAGAGCTAGGTTATGGGTGATGAGAATTTCTGGAGAAACTGAGTCACTGCATCCCTGCTACAAAACCATTGGCTTCACTTCACCCAATGTGATATTTAGAATCAACAAACAGTGTAAAATAGGTAACTTATGGAAAAAAACAAACAAACAAACACATACAAATACTAACAGAAACACTCAAATCCTTAGGAAACCAGTAATGAATTTAGACAATACTAAACTTGTTGAGTAGAACACAGAATTCTCTGTTATAAATTGAATGTCCATATATGTGTGGGATGGGGTCAAGCATCTCTGAGTAAGGAGCTTTGGGATATTTCTCCAGAGATGTCTGAGCTCATCCCATAAAGTGTATGGACAACTAACTTTTTATTAACAAAAACCAAGGTGGAGGAAGGAGGCTGCAATTCTGAGTATCTGAGGGAATTAATTCAGCACTTGTATCCCTGGGGTACACAAAGCCAGGAAACTTTCAGGTAAAAGGTACCTATATAATTTCTGTCAAAAAACAGAGCAAGATTCACTGCTTTCTTTTGAAGTGGCATCCATTTTTTACCTGTTTGACTTGTGATGAGCACTCCTTTGGGAAGCAAGAGACCAGAGCTCAAAATATCTTTCAACTCACAGGGAGCTGCAATAACTGCTAAAGCAGGGAAGGAAGGAAAGGCAGGGACACAGGCCCTCCTGTTGTCAAAACTGCATCTTATTTCAGGGTTGGATGTGAGAGAGGTGATCCTTAGGAGAGAAAGGGACAGAGAAGACTTAGAGAAAACAGGATGGTTTTGGTAAGGACAGTTAACAAGGAAGAGGGAACACTGTGGCTCCCTCTTGTGAGATTATGACAGCTGTTTATATTAAGCAGTCACAGATAAGAGTCAGAAACTGTCCTGCAGCAATAAGAAGGTGGCAGCAGTCTTGATGGTACTTTGTGCTGTGATGTTCTTTGCCAGGAACGAGTATATTCCGTGCCTTAAGGACTGGGTGCCTCAGTGAACTGGGCACCATTCCACCTATTTCCTCTAATCTGACCTGGCTGTGAGGGAAGCCCTGTACTTGCTGTCCTGGACTGAACATATCTCAAAAGGCAGCATAAGAGCTCAAGGGAAATGTCTAGGAATAGTAAGTACTAAATTACTTCTGGACTAGATACCTCCAGTCTAAATTAATTTCTGAATATAGCCCTCAAGGACAAATCTTGTTCCAATTTCAAGGAATGACAAACTTCTACACACCAGTGGGCTGTGGAAGGGACGAGATCAGTTGCTGAGCCCTAGCTGAGGAAACAACTGGGCTGTGATGGTGTATTGCATTATGAATCCCAGTATACTAATAGAGGGGAGGAGGCATTAGTGGGCACAAGGCCATCATTGTAAAAAAAACACTGGAGAGCACTGCACTGTCCCTGCTGTGAGCCCTTCAACGCTGGCTTAGCAGCCCACCCTGTCTTCCTGGGAATCCCCTGTCTGTCCTTCCTTTGAAGGTCTCCATTGTACAGGCCAGGACCACAACATACCACACCAGGACAGAGGCTGCCACTGACACCTCTTTTCCCTTTGACTCAGTGCAGACCATACTGCAGCAGGCAAGTGCTTGAATGCTGCAGGCAGCAACCTGCCAGGGTTCTTGACATGGCAGACAGACAGATAAAGGAAGGGGTGCCCAAAGTCCCAGGGGCTCACAAGGGAGGCTGGAGAGCTCACCTGTGATCAAGACCCTGAGTCTGCCCCAGGACCTCTTCCAGGAAGATGCAAACTGGTGCAGAGTATCTAACTTCACCCCAGTAAAAAGGCTGCAGTGAATACAACCAGAATCTGTAACTCACCACCAAGGAGAGCTGGAGCCTTAGAGAAGAAGCCTGCCTTGTGATGGAAGGCACCATCTCTTGTGGGTGAAGGTGGTAAAGCTGACACTCTCAAGGACCAAACATCCCACAAGTTCTCTTAAAAATAAGAACAAAGCAAAGCAAAGCAAAGCAAAGCAAAACAAAGAAAAAAGAAAAGAAAAAAGAAAAGAAAAGAAGACAGATGTTAATTGTTTTGTACAGGATTAACTCCACAAAGGTACTCAGGGCTGGCGACACTGACTGTTAGATGCAAATTTTCAGGAACTCATGATCTAAAAAGGAGCTGTTGCTATTCCATTTTTTATAGTACCTATTATAGGATGCTTAGGAATTGACTCAATTTTTCTTGCAATTCAAATCTTAATCTGTGGCTTCCAGTGTCAGTAATGGAAGAAAATTGCTGTACAGGAATTGTGTTGCTCAAATTGTCACAGCAATCTGCAGCTCTTTGTATCGTCATAAAAACAACCTTGTCTATCATCAGGAAACAAAGGCCTATGTTTCTGTAAGGAGTAGCTGCTGGATTAGCAGCCGTAAACTGGACTAGCTGTCACTTTTTGATCTGCTTCAACTGCATTCAGCACTCCACATAACACATGATATTACAAAAGTCCAGTCAGACATTCTATTTATTGGTCTCACTTCTTTTAGCATCCAGGTTTCTAGCCATGAACGCAGCAGTAGGTTCGCTTCTGCAGGTGCTGTACTATATAAATAACTTCAGTAGTGGAGCTGCTGTTAACTCTGATCTGCCACCACAGCAGAAGCTACTGCAGCTAATAGTAAAGCATTAAAACTTCTTTCCTGCGCTCGCAAAACTTCCTAAGTGACTGCACCCACGACAACCAGGGTTGATTTTCTTACTCTGCGGGGTCCTGTGCCGCGGCTGCAGCGGGGTCGGAGCGCAGCCGCATCCCGGCCGCCCGCCGATGGCTGGTCAGATGCTGCCCCCTGTCTGGCTTCCCGTTTCCCGGCCCCACCTGAATTCTAGTCCAGGCACGGGAAATCACTCGCAGTTTTGTCTCTGCTAGCTTGATAACCCCGCCCCACGCTGGCAGGTATGCCACAAGAGGACCTCCCAGCAATAAAGTAGTGGTGAAGGGCTGGAGGAAAAAAAAAAAAAAAAAAAGTTATTTTCCTGGGAAAATAATTTTCATAGGGACCAGATGGCCACTTTGACACAGTTGTCCAAATTGTTCAGCATCGTTTAAAAGGGAAGAGGAAGGACTTAAGCCCATGTCACATGACAGATTCAGAGTGTCCCAGATCTTTTGGGGCTGCACTACAGTGACTTTATGACACTTTACTTGGTTTTGAACAACCACCTTTCCAAAGTCTGTAGCATCCTGTGATACTCCTTACTGGAGCCTGCTGCTTGTAGGAAAAGTCATACCAAGGTAGACAAGCTACAATGCATCCCTAGGGATGTGGCAGCGTCCTCATCACTGGAGGTTTTCAAAATTTCAAAAAGATGGAGTGGTAACTAGTCTCATCCAGACTCTCCCTTGAAAGGTTGTACCATATGATTATCTGAGGTCCCTTCAAACCTGTTCTGTTCTATGGTTCTGTGATTTGTATGCTCACGTACCCGCTGAACTATAGATAATAATCCAACACATCCCAGAAAATGCTGAGTCTCCTATGTTCTTAGCACCTTGCTATGAAATAGCTCTTCACACAGGAGAGAAGAACATTCTTCTCCTAAGTCCCATGGAAAATCTGCAGAAGCCAATGTTGAGGGTTTTACTGAGTGTGGCAAATGAGGGCTGGCCCTTTGCCCTCCCCTGTACAACTTTCAGATTATGACAGGGGATAGGAGGAGAGCACTGGGAAGAAGATATAAGCCCCAGAGCACCCCAGTGTCCTGGAGAATCTGCTCAGTACTCCTGTGTGGTGCTGGGTTCTTGTGGGGCAGTAGCTCTGATGGGGACATGTGAAAGATCTGACTGTTTACAACAAGCAGGGACAGATTCTAGAGGAAGGATGGACCAATGCACTAAAATGTGAATTACTATAAATTAAATTCAATACATATAAGGCTTCAGAAAGTGACAAATACTCACAGAAACAGGTCAGCACATGGGGACAAGGCAATCCTTGTATTAGCATTTAACATTTTTGTAGTATTATATTAAATAGCATATCAGTGTACCAAGTGAGCATTTTGGGTATAAAAATGGCCTTTTTGAAACAAATTTCCTAATGCAGAGCATGCAGTGTTTTATTTTAGTTTTGTCATAGCTTGTTATTCTTTCACTCTTACTTTTAATCTGATTCACTGCATTTTTTTCTGTCTTTTGGAATGGTTTTCACTGTAAAGAAAATGCTTTCAGAGCTTGACACCCATCCATAGAATCATAGAATGTTAGGGGTTGGATGGGACCTAGAAATCATCTAGTCCAACCCCCCTGCCACAGCAGGATCACCTAGACTGAGTCACACAGGAATACATCCAAGCAGGTCTTTAATGTCTCCAGAGAAGGAGACTCCACAACCTTCCTGAGCAGCACATTTCAGAGCTCTGTCATCCTCACTGGGAAAAAGTTTTTCCTTGTGTTTACCCTAAACCTCTCGTGCTCAAACTTGCTCCCATTGCCTCTTATCCTGTCATTGAATCACACTGACAAGAGTCTGGCTCCAGCCTCCCTACACTCACCCTTTACATATTTATAGACATTGATGAGTTCCCCCCTCAGTGTCCGCCAGGCTAAAGAGCCCCAGCTCTCTCAGCCTCTCCTCATAAGGGAGATATTCCACTCCCTTAATAAGCTTGGTGGCCCTGCACTGAACTCTCTCCACTAGCTCTTTGTCCTTCTTGAACTGGGGTGCCCAGAACTGGACACAGTATTCCAGTTGGGGTCTCACCAGCGCAGAGTAGAGGGGGAGGAGAACTTCCTAGCTGCTATCTGATATAGGAGGGAAATCCCAATCAGTGTAACCAAAAAATGAATTTATTCTGAACTTTTTATGTGCTGAGAAGTGTGGAAGAACTGACAGAAACTAAAAGAGCTGCCAGCCCCTATGAGAGCTGCTGCCTGCCTAAGCTGCTAGGAGGTAGGTATAAAATGAGTGTTAACAAACTTAAGGACTCACTCATAAAGATACAAGCCTTGGTCCTAGCAAATTGCAATAATTACACTTAATATTGATTTATGAGGTTTCCAATAACTTGCTCCAGAAAGAGGATTTTAAGCACATCAAAGAGTCCATCTTTTCAAGAGCATTTGTCATCTGTTTAAAGAGAGCAGAGACCAGTTAATGAAAGGAGGCACTTGAGATGGACATGTCTGCCCAAAGTGTGCCATGTAAGGAGAAACTTTTCTGGGAACAAAATACTGTATTTGCTGCTCTTTGAAATGGAAACGATTGAGAATTCTTCTTCAAACCAAGGAAAATGCCTGGAGACAGAAGCCTATCTATTTTAACACTCTGATGTCAGCTGAAAAGCAAAGGCTGAGCAATCTCAAGCTATAAAGCTGAGCTGAATCTGGAGAGAGGCATTCTTGACACATGAGTCATTCAGCTTGTGCCAGACAGTGCACATCCACACTCAGGCTTGCAATCTGGGTAAGCTTTTCCAGACAGACCCTGCCAGTAGCTGCCCCAAATATTATGACAGATGTAAGAAATAACATGCAGAATTGTTCAGATACTTTTTTTCAAGGAGTGCCACGGAGTAAATTCAAACAATCACAGACACCTTTCACTTCAAACATTACAACAGGTCTTCCCTGTGACTTCAGCAGCTCAGCCTCTTCACCTTAATTCCAGGAGCCAATGACCCAAAGGGAAGCACACTATGGAGCACGTGAACAAGCTGCGTTTCTGTTCCAGAGAATGATGATGTGCGTTTCATTGCCAGCAAGAGGCTGACTTTAGGTCAGTTCAGAACATACATAGCTACAGCTGCAAAACAAAGCCCTTCCTCCACGGTGATGCCCCTTTGGCCCTACATTTAGCAACTAGCATATGTACAAGGAAAAGCTGTGGTTCCTCCACTAAAACTATAGCTGTCCTAGATAAGCAGTTAGGTTATTTTTAGCAATGTAAAGACCAGAAAATTAAGGTTTGGAAAAATTCAGGGTGCACCAGCTTATTTCCAAATCTGTGAACTCACATATATTTCAGAGAATTTGAGATTTTTCCAGTCTCAAAACAACCAAATTTCCTAGGCTACAACAGTCTTCTCTTTCAGAGCCAGGCTCTGTTGTGGAGCTGGAAATTGCTAAATAAAACCTGTAAAGCACTCACCCCTCAGGAACTCAATTCTCTGCTGGCATTCTGGCAGGCAGTAGAGCATACTATCAGTAAATTAAAATATTTGTCTTTCTTATAGGTGAACCTGATTCCCAGAGGAAGGTACCACTCAGAGGAAGACAGTTTTACTGGCCATATTTAGCAATGTTGTAATTTTTAGATACCTTAAGTCAGAAGTTTTAGTGCATAACACTAGGATACCCATCAGTATCTAATTTACCAAAGGCACTAACAGTGCCTCTGCCCAGTTATAGACATCTCAATAAACTTCCTTTCCAAAGTCAGGTTCAATCACAAGGGAACAGTATTTTTTTTCCCTTGGCTGTTGTGGGTTACAGACTGGGCTGTTCACCTGGGAAGCTCTCATGCCAGCAAGTTCTACTATTTTCAGGACAATAATAGAAGTTATGTTATCAGTGTCAGGATCAAGCATTAAAAAAATATGGGACTAAACATGGAAACAAAAGCAAACAAAAAGAACACCTGTGCATGCCTTGTCATGAAGTGCCTGTTCTCTCTATGGAGAGATGGGCAGATTGGTCAGAATTTCATGCTTCTCCATTCAGATATCAGTATTTCTCTCCCAAATCAGACCCATCATTTAATATATTTTCCAATTCTTTATCTTGTTAATTCTTTTCAAGCTGATCAGACTAGTTTATTCTTCCTTTAAGGACCAGTATGTACATTGGATTTTAGAAGATGCCTTTCTATCAGTCATTCAGGAAGATAAATTTGCATTAATTACAATTCAGAATCATTAGCTTCTGTAGAAAAGGCTTGTTTCACTTATTGACTGAGCCAGGAATACAATTGCCAATAAATCCTTACATCATATTTATCTATTTACTACACCATTCTTCCTGTATGCCATCATTCTTTATCTTCTATACTATCTCCACAGTAAACATACTGTTTTTTGGGAAAGGTACAAGAAACCCACAGTTTACAGTAAAAAACCACAACCTTGTCACTAAAACAACTTACTCTCGATGTGCTTAAAATGTCTTTTCTCATGAAGGTATGAAAGTAATTCTAATCCAAATGCATTTATAAAAGCTGGCAAGTACATAAGTTTCTTATGCCCTCTCTCTCTCTGTGGCAATGACATAGAGACAAAGACAATTCATTTTCAGTTTTGCTAAAAATAATATTTGACTGAAAAATCACCATGGAAAAAACCCCACACTATGAGCAGACTGGCCTATCATTGACATTTTGCATTGATTCAGGACACAGAGAAGTGTCTCCTCATAAGGTTCTTGCTGTTGTCATGTCTGCTGCTGTTAGGGAATGATCTCCAGATAATGTAAAATTAATTCAAAATTACTTAAAGGACAGTGGGCAGACCTGCTCATAATAGCCATTGTGCCTTGCACAATGAAACTTGGGCTGCTACTTATTTTCTAGCACTGCAGCTGTAAATAAAAGGCCTCCTGGACACCTTAGGAGAGCATCTTGCACCACCTTGGTCTGTCTCTTCACAGAAACACCCGCAGAGCACACAACCATCAGCCCCCTCCTGGGCTCGCACATGAGCCTCAGCTGTAAAGTGGGTGTTGACATACGACCGAGATGTTTGGTTTTTTTACATATTAACTGTTAACGATTTGCTGTTTCCAAACCTAGGAAACCTTCTACATACCACCCTGCCTTTGCCCAGCGATGTGCTACAAATATTGTCCACAAGGAGGAGCCCAAATTACAAATAATTCCTTAAGAAAAAGACTGCAATTCCTGGTTGGCCCGTACCCAGGCTAAACGGGCTGGTGAAAAATCACTGCTTGGTAAAAGCAACAGAGTTTCTTTCAGCTGAACTCCTATCAGGTAGATTCACCAGCAAGGGGATGTTTGCCTAATTATATTACCCCATCTTTTCCTAATTATGTAGAGAACAGATGTTTTGTGACTGGAAACGAATCAGAGAGAACATCAAAGACCAACTGCCTATAAGAGCCTTTAAGATCAAACAAAAGCACCTAACTATTTAAACAGGCCTATCACTGTGTTATTGTAGCCTAATTTGGCTTTTTCTTAAGCTCAGTTAGTGACAATGCCAAACACACTTTGCCCAGGCAGGAAGGTGAGGTTAAGTGAAATTGGTTCCCTCAGGACTACTGGATAATGCTGAAAGAGAACAGTAAAGGTTAGTAGAGAAAGTTTTACACAGTAATATCAAGTTATATGAATGCATAACAGCAGTTTGCATTTTGAGTTTCTTATGCTAATTTCAGTATAAACCATAAAGATTAGTTTAACTTGGCAACATCTTTGTAAATAGCCTCATCAGTATTTTATGGCTATAAAAAAAGTCTGTAGAAAAGTAGAACTGACATCAAGAAAAAAGGGCAAGTGTGTAAAGTGCTTGTTCATTGTGACTTCCCTTGATGGATTTTTGTATGTGCTGAGCCTTGAGAGAGCCATTTGAAGTCAGAAAGGTGCACGTGCACTCTGAGCCCCTATAGTTGTAGCCTTTGAGATTGTAATCCAAAGCCAGACCTTTTTAAATTAAGCGGCCATGCTTCAAAACCCAATCTTGGGTGACTTGCCCACAGTTACCTGGTCACACCTAGCAGAATAAGGATCAAAATCCTTAACTATCAAAGATATGTAAAATGCTGCCAAATGCCTCAAGAAAATCAGCAAGGTTTTTTTCTTGATTTCACTTCAGATGGTATTTCATTCAAGATTTATTTCATGTAAATGGGTGTTAGTTCATTTCTCAGCTGACTCTAAGAGCAGAATAGATTTTGTTTCCTGTTTAAACATTTATTTTACACTTCACCCAGAATTCAGAGAGAGGTAAGTAGACTATTTTCATCTATCTGTTGGTATCCTGATTACTTTTTTGTTGTAATAAAGTTGATTTAAATGATGAATTTTTGCACTCTAATAAATCTGTTTCACTCTGATATCAGCTGATAGGTCAACACAGAAGTGCATATTCAATCTGGGGTTTACTAAAGTACATGGATGAGACCATCCTAATGAAGGTGATCAGAGTCAACAAGGCCAAACACTCTGCTGGACCCACAATTACAGACAAGAAAGAATTCACCAGGAATGTGCAGGTCAAGGGCATTCTTGGCTGCTGTGACCATGAAACAGTGGTGGATCCTGCAGAGGGGAGCAAGGTAAATGGTAGGATTAATCCCTGGACTTCAGGAGAGCAAACTGGGGCTTCTTAATGTATCTGCTTAAAAAAATATGTGCAATACATCACTAGATGGTAGAGGAGCCCAAGACACCCAGCTGATTTTCACATTGATAGGCCTCTATCTCCAGAATGATCTGCATCTTAATGTGCAGGAAATGAAGAAAAAGCAGGAGGTGGATGCAACAATGAGCAAGGAGCTCCTGACAAAGCTCAGATCTAAAAAGGAGGTGTAAAAGAAGTAGAAACAAGGACAGGTGAACTGCAAGGAATATAGAGATACTGTCCAAGTGTGCAGGAATAGGGCTGGGAAAGACAAAATCCATCTGTAGTCAAATCTGGCAAGGGATGTGGAGGGCACAGCAAGGACTTCTACCAGCCTATCAGCTGCAAAAGGAAGACCATAAGCTTTGTATTGGGTTTGCAAGACCTCAGGGCTGATGCTCTTCAGGCTTGCCTTGGCTAAACTTCTCTTGTCCTGTCTCTGCCAATCTCAACCACACTGTGATTCTGTGCAAATAGAGTCTCATAAAAGTCACCCAGAGTTAAAGAGCTGCACAGCAAAATAAAGATGAAGACATTTTCAAGCCACAATTTCTTCCTTATTCTTACCTTCTATTTTCTCATCTGTAGTGACTAATTACAGATCATGAAGGAATGAATAGTAAAGAGCTGAAGTAAAATGTTTGTGAGGAGACCACAGATACAGAAGGATTTATTCAAATTCTTAAGTGACTGAAATTTTAAAGCTAGCAATTAAGGAAACTCTCTTCTCCCCCATAACAAGTGATAGGACAAGAGAAGATAGCCACATATTGCATCAGGGTGAATTTAGTTTGGGTAATTAGGAACAATTTATTCACTGAAAAGCTTGTCAAGCACCGGAAAGTGGTGGAGTCACCAGCTCTAGAGGTATTTAAAAAACATACAGATGTGGTGATGAGGGACATGGTTTAGTGGTGGACTAGACAGTGCTGTATTAAAGGTTGGACTTGATCTTAAGGGTCTTGCATCTTAAACAATTCTATGATTTTAAGATTCTTTCCTGCTTCTCTGAAGAGTAATTCAGAAAATAATTATTACGAATAATTGCAAATGAAATGAAACATAAGAAAATCCATACACAATTTGAATCCTAGATGCCTTTTGCAGACAGTGTTAACTTATGCTGCTGCTTAGCTTCCTCCAAAGACCTGTGTCTTGAGTAAGTCAAATAGTTTTAAAAATCAGGTGTAGATCAAAACTAATACCAATTTGAACAAACATTTCATCTGTCATTATTATTCACTAGTTTGTTTTTTACCACTCACAAGGAAACTTTACATTTAAGCCAGATTAAATTTTTCTTGGTTTAGATTGTCTTAGCTTAACTTGAGTTTGCTTGGGAGGTTTTGGGGTTTTTTTAGCTGGAACTGGATATTTTACTTCACATTTTACAAACTTTCAGCCAGAGCAATAATGCCTTTGTCATATTATATATAGGATCATCCATTCAATTATCACCTCTAAGATCCAAATCATAGAATGTTTAGGGCTGGAAGAGACCTCCAAAGGTCATCTAGTCCAGCCCCCCTGCAGTGAGCAGGGACACCCTTAACTAGACCAGGCTGCTCAGAGC
>JANHGL010015021.1:0-12188 GCA_024611195.1 Ceyx melanurus | reverse complement strand
TTTCTTTCTAAGGCCAGTCTTATATTTCTGCAGTCCCAAAGAGCCTGACCTACAGAGACTGAAATACCCAATAATCAGTTATGAGATGAATAAAATCTAATCTAAAAAAAACAAAATTTTTTTTTGGCAAAAACCCCAACAGGGAAGTCAGCCTAGCCTGGTTAGCACCAAAGGTTAGGGAAACAGGAGTCAACACCAAATACACTAAGCTTAACAGTTCTCAAGAACAGTTCCATGTCTCTGTCAGAAGCACCTTAAACACAGTCAATCCCACCTTCAAGGCAAATAGTAGACCTCAAAGGATCTCTTCCAGCTTCTGGGGGTTTTTTTACTACCTGGAAGTCATCAGCAAGACATCTTTGTAAGATCAGGGCCTTGAGAATTATTTATAACTGCAGCTGCTCTTACTGAGAAGCAGTGGATTTAATTAATACTGTGGTACTTGTCTGCACTAAAACTCAACCATATGATTTTTATAATATACATACTAGACATCTACTTACTTGTTAGAGGCTGAAGCATGTTCTAGCATTCACTGTTGTGTTACCCTTAGCCTGCCAAAATTCTTGAGGTGCTCCCAATTACTCTATCTTCTTTTAAGATACTACTACTATGAATTTCAGACTTTTGTCTCTGGTTCCCCTTAAATGTATGTTTATACTGACATCTATCTGCCACTTAAAGTGCAGCTACAAAACCACTGTGCTGTCATAAGTGTGGATTTAAAGCTGGAGAAACTACATAACATAATTTTTTATTAAAAAAAAACCCAAAAAACCAAACCATAACCATTACCATTTCTGGGAGACTTACACTTTTGAAGTAGGATCAAGTTTCCAGGGAAGAGACTTGGTGAAAGCTGACAGAAATAAAACTATTGTGGCCAAATTTACAGAAAGACAAGTATAACCCGAGATGTAAACCTGGAGCTCCTCCTGCTGTTCAACTCACAAAACAGCATAGAATCATAGAGTGGTTAGGGCTGGAAGGGAGCTCCAAAGGGCACCAAGTACAGCCCCCCTGCAGGGAGCAGGGACACCCTCAACTAGAGCAGGCTGCTCAGAGCCTTGGCCAACCTCACCTGGAATAGCTCCAGGGATGGGGCCTCAACCACCTCCCTGGGGAGCCTGTGCCACTGAGCCACCACCCTCAAGGGAAAGAACTTCTTCCTGAGATCCAGTCTAAATCTACTCTAATTTAAACCCATTACCCCTTGTCCTTTCACTAGAGGCCCTTGGAAACAGCCCCTCTCCAGCCTTCCTGGAGCCCCTTCAGGCACTGGCAGGTGCTCTAAGATCTCCCCAGAGCCTTTTCTTCTCCAGGCTGAACAACCCCAGCTTCTCCAGCCTGTCCCCTAGGAGAGTTGTTTCAGCCTCTGATCATCTTTGTGGTCTCCTCTGGACCTGCTCCATCAGGTCCATGTCTTTCCTGTGCTGAGGGCTCCAGAACTGGATGCAATACTCCAGGGGAGGTCTCACCAAAGCAGAGTAGAGGGGCAGAATCACTTCTCTAAGCAGAAATGGTCAGGTACAACTGTAGAAGCAGAGTGAAGATAAAGGCAACCTAATATGGCAGCAAAAGTCATTAAAATTCAATAGCCCAAACACATGTGAATATCCTACATTCTTCAGAAGTACAGAAGGAAAAGAAATGTTTTCTTCCTAATGCCAAAATGAGCAGAATAATCAATTTGTAATCATCAGCAACTCAATTACAATATTGTTAGTTCCATGAGATAATTTAAGGACAATAAGACAGTATCAGAAAACACTCCTCCAGAAGGAAAAGTAAAAAGTAAAAAGAAAAAAAAAAGTTTAAAAAAATGCTCTAACCCTACCACACTGATTAGTGGGACACACTAATTCTGAAAACAGGGGAAGCAGATACATCCAGTCTAAGTTTGTTTTAAAATCAAAAACCTGTAAATCTGCAGTGAAGGAAGATTTTACTTCCATGTTTTGTGAGAGAAAAACAACTGAAAATTATCTCTTCCAACACAAACCTAAAAGGTCACCACTGCTGATCTAATAGAGGCAATATGTATGGCTCATATCTTTCAAAGCTGTCATTTTATTGTGTACAGAAGTCTTGTGCATTATTTTAAGTCTGTGTAAAGGATTTCTCAATTTTGCAGGAGATATTAATTAATTCTAACAATAAACAGTGTAGATCTACTCAAGAAGTTGCTATTTCAAGTCTGCAGAAGGGGATGACAGATGCATGTTCAGCAAGAAGTACAATACAGTTAAAATCTGAAGAGGAGTTGGATTGTATAAAGTGATCAAAATATATTTTTAAATATTACAGCTCAGCTAATAGCTAAAAGTAAAACAAAAATAAGGATTTTCTACCAGTTCTGAAACTATTTCATCCACTTATATCTTCAGAGGGCCAATACTTCCCTGTAAATCAACAGAGGTGCTACCAACTGCAACAGGCATTCCAGCAGTAACTAAGAAAAGTTACAAACAACTGCTCCACCAGATACTCTTTTATTTTTTCATATTGAAGTACATCTTCAAAGAAGGAGATCCTGTTTACATTGAGGATTTTCTTTCTCCTTATTGCAAGGAACAAAACAAAGACACTCATTTACATTACAATCATGAGCATAAGGAGCTTACCTCTCAGCTCGAAGGACCCCACTATAGTAAGGGTGATCCCATGGCATCAGCTTCTGAAAGAGAATTCCAGTTTAGTGTTACAATAATGGACAGCAAGTGAACCCAAAGGAAAAGTTTGGTTTCCTTTGAATATTTTTGCAGTTTTGACAAGTCACAGAACTTAAAACGTGATGGGAATCATTCGTAACTAATGCATCCACTAATTCAAAACAATGTCATATTCACTTTCACCACTTGAAGTTCTGGTTATCTCAGTATCATTTTGGATAAACCAAGAGCTAAAACTCAATGCTTGGTTTTAATACAAGTAGCAGCTAAACAATCAAAAAGCATTTTGAAGCCAGAAGACAGAAAGTTTTTCTATCTAATGATACTATTTGTTGTAGACTAAAATAAAGTTACTTTTTGTTGTAGGGCAAGGTTAGCTTCTTTATTTAAAAATATTTTTATTTTATTTTATAGTATTATGTATTTAAAAAAAAAACAAAATGAAAAACTACATATGAAAATTTAACTTACTGAATTCTGGGGGTTAAGCTTCATTTTCATCCTTGTCATCATCTCAAAATCTTTCTGAGTTCTGAAAAACATTTTTATGATAGAAGTGTAAAGGAAAGGTTTGAGCAATGGAATACAGCACATAATACTCTGTATAAGAAAATGCCCCTACACAAGGGTAAAAGAACTTCTTCAGTTCTGCTTCTGTAATTGATGCACCTTCAAATCAAGTCCCTCTTGCTCTGGTTGAATTTGTTTATAGATGTAAAATATATGGAGTTGTGTGTATGGGCAGAACACCAGGTGTTCAATGCTTAAATCTGGTCTTCTTGTTTGCTGTTGCCTCCATTTCTTGCCACAACTTTTGTTGCACTCAGGCCTACATGTTCTCTGGTCACAGATGCAGAATTTATTCTGAGTTGATTCCCCTCAAAACTCTGAGGAAGTCTTGCTTTTTGTTTCACCAGAGCATATAATAACCAGCACTGACTGACTGACTAATGCACAAGTCCCTCTCCTCAAAAAGTACAATTAGAAAAAAAACTTAGTGAAAAAGACATACCTTTTAGACAACTGTTCAGAAAGCTTCTCCAGAAACTGTCTTACTGTCTCTAGAAGTAAAATGGGGGGGAAGTTATTTCTTCCCATAAAAGATGTTCAGTTTACATTCAAACATTCCAAATAAAACAAGTGCCCTTAGAAGAACAAAGTTCTTTTTAGAACAACAAACTACTCCATTGACCACTGTGGTCAAGAAAATTTAGTACTACACTTACTCTGTCACACAGTGGGATAATGGCAACTTCATAATCTAAGGAGTGAGCATTGATTCTGAACAAAAACACTGGTTCCAACTAGGCAAGTATTACCACTTATAAAAAGCATGACTATTGCCCACAGTAAAATATAACTGCAATAGGACTCTTCAGTGGAAGAAATACCAAAGAAACAAACAACTTTTGACCTCATACCTAACATGGTGCATTTGATTTCTCAGCCTGGATTCTACACGTGGCTTTTACCTGGATTTTTGGCCATTGTGCCCTGAAGAGCCCTGTGGGCAAAGGTGTCATAGCCAACCAGCTGTGCCAGGCTGTTTCTGCTCACAAGCAGGTCTTCTAAACGACTCAACTGCTCAGCATTTGGGTACAGAAAAATCTTGTAAGCAGCTTCTCGTACCTGAGGGAAAAAAAAAGAAATAAAAAGGTCACATCACTACAGTGAAATTTTTAGGGAAACAAGTGATGCAACTGAAGATCTGGCATTGCAACTCTATTTCAACTGATAATGTTGGGAAAAGGTCCAAAGCCTTTTAACAATAGTAATTATGACTGCCTGGCAATTATGGCTCTTTGATCCACTGAAGATGGAATGAGGCAATGCAATGAGACAAGCTATCAGAGCAAGGCTGCCAAAAAGGGTCCTGTTCTCCCCATCAAAAGACCCCTTTCTGCTCAGTGCTTCTCTTCTCCTGCCAACATCTGTGCTTCTCAGACCACTCTAAGCTGTCTTAACTCACTAAAGTTCTGAAAATAAAGCTAAAAGAAAGCCAAATTGTTCTCTGCACATCACTTAAGCTGCCTGTCTCTGGATCTGTTAAGAACCAGAGACAGGGTCAGGGGAAAGAAAAAGAAAAAAAGGAAGATAAAAGCCTTATTACTTTTGAAGTAGCAACCTACTAGACTGCCCATCTGCCAATGGACACACTTGCTTCTCTTGCTGGTTTGTTTGGTTGTTTCCTTACAATCTCTCTCAAAAACAAAAATCACCTCAAGCCTCAGAAAATGTGGTAAAATGCTTTTTGTTTCACAAACTAATTGAAGATAATCCTTCTTTTGTACATATGGAATATGCTTAAGAAATCTAGCAACAACTTACACTTTTTTTGTCAGTTTCTTTTGAAACAAGCATCTCTCTTAGATAATATATTCAACAAGAATAAGAGTCCTGGGTCTATAAAACATACTATTTTAATAAATCACTAATCATTTTGGTACCTCTTCCATCAGGCTTTTATTTTTTTAAGAAGGCAAATAAACTAAGTGAAATGATTTCCCTCTGAAATCTGAGAGAACTGCACTTTCATTGTCATATTACTCATAGCTTGAGTAGTAATTGTAGAAATCACATGGTTTTCATGACAAGTTTATAGATGCCATGCAGTTTGTATTACTCCTTTATTTACATCCTATCAATGACACAATTTAATTCTTAATTTCTTACAGAAAATACACATTACAGATTGGCTTCTACCACAGTAAACTTTTATCTTTTTCATTACAGCCAAGATTTCAAAGTCACTGTGATTACTTAACTATATAGACAATGTAAATCAAAGACCTGAGTGTTGCAGTAAGTTTCTGGAGTCATATCTAAAAAACTAAGGAACCACTGTCACATTTCAACGAGTCCAAATTAATTTTTAATTTATAAACAAACTCTAAAATCATTCTTCTTAGAAAAGCATTGTTTGCAACAACTAAAATAAGATTATTCAGGTACTGCAACAATTCTTTCATTATGAGCCTTCCAGTAAAGTACAACACTTAGCCACTACCAAGTCAGATCATGAAATGAGGAGGGTTTTTCACATATCTGGTTGTCCAACAAACCAGACTGTAACCTCCTATCTTGAATTGCTCCATAAGATTCCTACTGCTTGTAGTTCCCCAGTTTGGGGTTGGTTTTTTTTACCTTTCTGAAGATGGTTTAAACATGTTATCTCCATCAATCACTAGGGTTCTTCCCTGATCTTCACAGCCTACCAAAACCAGCAAGCCTTTCAAGGACAATAGCCAGTGATCTCTGGACTATTGAATGCAGCCTAATCCCAAGGAGATTTGTACATGTTGAATTCTCTCAAGCAATCCCAAACTGGATCCTCATCTACTGATGGCTGTTCTTCTCCTTGAACCCCTTCACTGAGCACTGTGGGCTAGGAGAACTCACTGGTGAACTCTGAAGCAATTGGCATCTCTGAGTTATCTGTGTCTGTTGCCACTAAATCACACACATTACTCAGCACTGAGACCACATTTTCCTCATCCAGTCTTTTAGTACTAGAGCAGCAGCAGCTGCTCTTCTTGATGCATTTGCCTCAGTAATGAGTAAAAAAAAAACAACTGATATGCATTTTTGTTATGGAGTATGCCAAAGCAAAGAGAGGGAATACACACCAGATCATCAGGACAATCAGCATGCAAACCAGCAACTTGTAAGCAATTGCCTTCAGCTGTAAAATTATAACGAATATGCTCTGGCAAAATATTTTTGTCAATCTTGTTGGGAAGGTGAGTTCCTGTCAGAAATTCATTACATAAATCCAATATTCTGACGTTGAGGTTGACTGCCTTTTTACGCTGTAAGAAAGAAAAATAAGGTACAAAATACATCATGTCTTCAGGCATAGTAGAAGCAGAACTTAATCTTTCTAAAAATTTCAAGGACTTTTCCAGAAATGAAGCAGAAAATACAACATCTAAGGTTAGATTAGACATACAGCATCAACAGAAGCCTAACACAGTGCTGGTCAACAATATCAGATGCTCACACAGATGTATAATTTCACACAGGATTGAAATGTCTGAAAGAAAATATCTGTTTGTACAGTAATAAAAAGTACAGTTTAAGTAGAATTTATATAAGCTCTGCCAGCTGCTTGGAAAGCATTTATAAAACTATGCCTAATATGAATGTTAGGTAAAACACAGAGGAGAAAAAAAGAAGCATCATTGAGATGGGCAAATTCAACTAGCATCCTGAAATACAGAATTACAGCTCTCCTGTTCCTCTTTGTATTGCAGTATTTTCTGCACACTGTAAAGCGTTTATGACATTTCACCCTTTCCTTGAGGATTTTGTGATTTAGGGTTTTAACCCCATAACTACAGTATTTCACACATTTAACTTTACAGGAAGATTTGCTTCAGTGAACTTGCTCCCATTAGCAAAAATAAGGGTCAAGGGGACTGTAACTGAAAGGGATGAAGCACCATAGAACCAGGAGTCAAATTGCAAATAAAACCTGGAGTCCAAGATTGCACAAATTGAAAAACTGCATTCTAGAAGCATTTTCCAGGTCACAAAATGCCATTGCAAACATGATCTTCATAGTAACTTTACAACATATATCAGGTGAAAGAGCTGTTTACAGATCTTTTTGGAGAGGATGACTCAAATAAACAAGGTATTCACTTTATACAGGGACATGAGCTATGAACAGACATCCAGCAGAGCATCCATTCCACACAGCATGGTGAAAGCTGATGGTTTGGTCAAATCCATCACCAACTACTGCAAAAACTCTCAGAGCTCCAAGAGAGGTGATCAGACCATGTCCACAGATTCAGTTTTGAACAAGACTTAACAGTTTCCAGTTATGTGAGCAGCACAGAAAAGCCTGGACACACATCTGATGCCTTCTAAAGAACACTCTACTCCATTAGCCTGTCATCACAGTGCTCAGGGTGCTGCTTTTCCTCCTCTGTAAACAGGCTGTCCAGTCAGCTAAGCAGCTATTTGAAATATCTGAGGCAGACACCAGTCTTTTGACACTAGTGGTTGCCCAGAGAGGTGGTTGAGGCCCCATCCTGGAGATATTCAAGGCCAGGTTTGATGAGGCTCTGAGCAGCCTGACCTGCTTAGCCATGTCCCTGCTGATTGCAGGGTGGTTGGACTAGATGACCTCTGGAGGTCCCTTCCAACCCAATACATACTATGATTCTATGAAAGACAGCAGGATCCCAGGTCTTGCTTACAAATTATTACAAAGGAAAGATGGGGGCCAAACTGTGAAGACCAACCAACAGTATTTCAACATTAAAATCCACACACTTTAGAAGTGATTAAAAATAGACAAATTGATCACTTCTCAGAGACAAAATTCCACAGAGGACAGTGGGAAACTTGGAGGACAAACTGGTCCAGTATCACATGATTCATGTTGCATTTTCTGGTCTTTGGTAGTCAGGCAAATTTCTGTTCACATATTGTAGCCAAAAATTACCTTTTCTTCATCCAAATGAATGCCACTGATCTCAAAATCAAACATAAAAAGTTCTGCCACTCGCCTAAAAATACAGTAAATCCCCGTTAAAACAGTCTCATTTGAAAGTAAACATAACTTCTTAACAGATTTTGCCCTTAGTAGTTACTTAGATTTCATCTTTTTTACAGAAAATTACACAGTTATATGAGTATTGTGATTATGGACACAGACTTAACAGTTTACTCAGTGAAACAGGACAAACTTTGTAGCTATTTAGTCACCTGCATTGAAAATAATTCCATTAATCTAGATATTCAACCAATTTGTGCAAATTACCATTTTAATTTGACACTGCATTTATTCTAACAGATAAGAAAAAGACCTCTTCAAATCTGACTATGGGGAAAGAGGGAAAAAGGAATTCACTTACTCAAAACTTAAGACTGCCTAATCATGTCAGAGGAGAAATAATTCAAGCTAAAACTGAATAGCAGCTAATGAAATATTTTTCAGCAATCATAATGTAATGAATTTAATAATAATAATTTAAATAATTTAAATAAATATAGATAATCTGATTTTGAAAAATATTAGTTTCTATAAACTGAAATCAAGTTACGTAGTCTGTTGCCTACTTCTATTGCTAAATATATGCACCACAGTATCTTTATTTAATCAAAATGTTACTGAAGAAAATACTGTTCTTTTTTATTGTTTTTGTGGATCTCAGTTATTCATCTTTAATATATCTTGTGCTCTACAGAGACATCCTTCACTACAAAACTACAAAGTTCCTAACTCTTGTGCAGGTAATTTAGTAGGGACAAATAAATTAGCAAGAGATGTGGTATGTTTTCCAGTTGTATTACTTAATTTAACAAAACAGAAGTACAATAAGGAATTATTCTACCTAAAAATCTAAATCTATAAGCATTAGCAAGTACCTGGTTTCTGGATCTAGGGAACTCATAACAATTTCATCA
Source organism: Ceyx melanurus (assembly GCA_024611195.1). Taxonomy (NCBI): domain Eukaryota; kingdom Metazoa; phylum Chordata; class Aves; order Coraciiformes; family Alcedinidae; genus Ceyx; species Ceyx melanurus. Next base: position 3,096 of record JANHGL010015021.1, on the reverse strand, counting down.
GCTAGCAGACGTCTCAAACTTTGGCACAGCTCAACATCTGTATTTAACCTAGAAAGATAGAGTAAAAAAATCATGCATTAGCCACAAACAGTAATATTTCAGTCCCTTAGTATTACTCATTCAAAAGAAAACTTTAATATTTACTGAAGCAACATGAAAAAAATCCTTTATTTATTAAAAAAATAAATAAGGAAATCAAATTGATTTCCCCAAGTTGAGTCTGTTTCATCCATGATGGTAACTGATGAGTGATCTCCCTGTACTTTACCTTGAGCTTTTAATTATATTTTTTCCTTCCTTGTCCATTTGAGGATGAGGAATGGATCAGGACCAGCTTTGGTGGGACCCTGACATCCAGCCAAGGTCAATTCACCACAACAGATAATACAGTCATTTTTAAAAATGCATATAGAAATTGCAGGGAAAAAAAAAAAAGAAGAAAACATACTTCTCTACCACAGTACCAATGTTCCTGCAAGCTTCTTCAGCAGCCTCTCTGAATGCAAAGTCAGGATGGGCAATTTTCACAAAATCAGCCTGACATAATAGAAGAAAAAAAAAGTGAGGTGCTGAATGACAGATCTCAAAATTCCTGCCTACAGATAACAATCACCAAACTACTTCTAGACAGAGCTCTGCAAATTCTGCATCTACTGAACATATGAAGCTGAAAGTAGCACATAGGAGGTAATTTTAACTCAGAAAAATGATATAAAACTATGCCCACTGAATTCTGACAGTAGTGTTTTAGTTAGATATAGATTAAGAGGAATTAAGCACAGTCTATATAAAAGATAAGACAAAAGGAGAATTAGTGACTTGACAGATTAAGTACTTTTAAAAAAGTGCCTGACACAAAGAAAGGTCTTGAATCTGCAAAAAGAGTAAGAAACAAGATTTGAGAGCTGAAAACACACAGAAAGATTAAAATGTGAAAATCCAAGTGAAAATGATCAGTGATCTATTTATTAAGAACTGATTTCAGTAGGAAGGTTGAACCTGCTTCATTCAAGGAAGCAGGATGCTTTGATAAAAGATACTTTGGGCAAACAGTTCCTAGCCAGCAATATCAAGTGCTCCATTAAACATTCTGTGATACAAAATATCAGACTAATCTAATTCTGTGGGTCACAGCAACCAACCTAGTGTAAGCTTATTAAGTCAGTCAGTTTAAAGTAAATTTCTACAAGTAATAATAATAATAAATAACTTACCAAGTCAGCTACTCTGCACAAACTATCTGAAAGCTGATCAAAAATCATCACAGTCTCTGCCCCAGGTGGTGTTGAACATGCCTTCTGGACCAGCTGCTCTGATTCTTGCAATGCATTGTCCTGTGCTTCTTGAAACCCTTCTGGGCAGCTCAGTTCTGGAACACCAAACAGACCCTGCAGTGCAGAACAACAGATGAAAACACATCCCACACTCTCTCCTCCATTGCCATACCTTTGTGTCAGGATGGAATTATCACCACTACATTTTACCAAAATGAGTGTCTTTGTAGAGAAAATAGTCACTAAAACAAAGACACTGGTGGCACACAAAAAAAATCTTCATTTCCTAGAGCAAAACCTCACTGAGGTTCTTTTAGCCAGGATTATTCTCAGCAAACCTTAAGAATTCAGCACCAAATCTTCACAAATTCTCTTCAACCCCAGAACCACCTATACTATCTTTTTATTAAAGCATTAGCTCACTTCCAAACACCAAACAAACCTCCTAAGTCTGTGTACCAAACAAACCACAGAAGTCTGTGTACCAAACAAACCACAGAAGTCCATTTACATCATGAAATGATGTAGATTTTAACTCAACTTTAACCTCAGCATCTAAAAAATCACCATCTGCATTTGAACATCTGCAGGTCAGTCACTGTTCTAGGCACTTTCTGCAAACTCTTTCTGCTATAGCAGTCACTTGCAGGTTTGCACATATCCAAATTAAATTAAAAGCTGCAGGTTGACAGCTTGACTTGAAAAAATTATATATTCTGAGGCAAAAGTATCCTCTAAAGTATTTGGGCCATTCAAAGTTGTTTTACCAACTTACCTTCTGCTGCTGTTGCTAAAACTGCTTTTTTTTGTTGCTGTTGTTCCTAGTGCTCCTACTGCAAGGTGGTAACCCTAAGAGAGAAACCCTTCCTCAGGCTTTCCATGTTTTAACTTACTATTTGGGAACAGGAACTGGACTAAACAATGGAAAATATATGGATATATACACATGTATATGAGCACATGCACAGAGGCATAAATATACATGTACCACACCACCCTTCAGTAATGCTTGCTTTTATAGAAGACTCAAGACTGCCCCTTCACTGATCATCCTCAGCTGATGCAGTGTCTTGCAATGTCCCAGAGACCTCCTCACCTTCCTGCTCTCCTACATTCACCCTCCCAACTCTGCTTCTCCTGTGCATAGTCCTCTGTGAACAGGAGTATCTTCTCTTAGAGATGAATTATCCATGGAGCCTCCTTCCAAGCCTGAAATACTTCTCTCTATTCCCAAAGGCCTCTACATCCTATCTGTGGGCCAAGGGAAGGCAGAGCTCATTCCCTCAGCCAGGAAAATACACAATATTTAACTGGATTATACTCTTGAGCAAGATTTACATTAGTGTGCTTCCAGAGGCAGAAAGAGCTAGAAAAAAAATAAAAATCCCAAACAACTGCTGGATTATAACCAGAGGTTTAGATACCCAGGACTCTCATTAACAAACCCACCTGACTGCCTCTAAAAAGAAATGAATCAAAAAGCCCAAGTTTCAGCAACCCAGACAACAAATGCTTTGCTACAAGCAACTGAATGTCAAGGAAGATGTCAGCAGTCTCAATGATTTTAAAGCCCTGATGAAGTTCATTGGCATGACACCAATTCAAAAAGTCACAGCCAAGTAAGAGCTGGGAGTGGAAAAGGCCATATATGTGTGTGTGTACATAAATATATATGTATGTATATATATATGTGTGTATATGTATATATATGTGTATATATGTATATATATGTATGTATATGTGTATGTGTATATATATGTGTGTATATATATGTATGTGTATATACATATGTGTGTGTATATATATGTATGTGTATATACAT